>BGZK01001426.1:0-154891 GCA_005406025.1 Eumeta japonica
TTTTGTCACATCACTGATAAAATATTCCCACCTACAATCTTTTATTTTATTCTGAGGGGCTTGGACCTTAAGATGGAACTTAAGAGGACCTTACTGACTCAGTGTAAGTCGAAGTTAATTTTACTTATTTTCCTTAATTCCGGTGTGATTGACTTGTCATCTGTCAATTGTCCGGCCCCATTTAAAATAATTTTTAGATTCGAAAGTTTTTCTGCATTTGTGTTCAAAAAAATACCTAAGAAACCATTATTGAAAATCATTTTTAACAAATAAATAAGAGACATGGCAAGAAGTATCGCAAATTACACATCTTCTTTGTTCCTTCCTTTTGCCTTTATGTATTGTAATAAATAGTTACAAGCGAGTGTTTCTTATATATGAGATTATATACGTTGCATAGAACTACACTAAAACGGGAAATTTGAAAATTTTTGGAAGAATTTTGAAGAGTTACGCGACGAAAATTAAAATACTTTTCAGTATACAATTTGCCCATATATGAAAAAGGGATTTTGTTATAAGTTTTTTGTCTGTGTGTCAATAGGAAAATATTGTGATAGTTTTACATTTGAAAATTGCCAGCTAGGTAAATACTTAGGCTTTAATATTGAAATTAAAACACAACATGACGCAGCTTTTCTCAAAATAGACTGTGTCTGGAACAACAAGAGATTATAGAGAAACAAATACAATAGATATTTTGAAGATTGGGTTATTAGACGTGAAGTCCTCAGTTGCCTCTAGTTGTACTAGTAAAAAGCCAGAAAGTGCCTGGAATTTTGATGTCGGTTTTAGGAATTTGAAACATAAAATTATTTCGGATTCTTACTCTATTCAATCCTTCAACGGTATTAATACATGAGGATAAAGAATTCTTTTTAAGAGCACAAGTTTATCCAACTGTATTAAAATTGATTTAACAATACGTTTTCCCTATCGTGTGAAAAGAAAGTATCGGATAGTTTGTCTGTTCTATCAAAATATAACCTACCACTTTGCCAAATTTCACCAATATCTGTTAAACCAATTTTATTTATTAAGTAAGAAACATAAAAAAAATTACTAACTACAAACATTTATAATATTAGTAGTTTTTTTTGTAACATTCATATACTGTTGATTTACTTAGAACGAGGGTACGTTCGGAAGCAAGAATCAAATGAAATTCAATATTCATCAAAGGTGATAAGTTTTGCTTGATTAAATAATTAATGAAAACCCTCGCCATTTATTCAAAATATAACAAAGAAATAGTATTATCCAATGACTTGAAGTACATAATGTGAATAATTCACTATTTGATTGGATTTTCCTTCTAAGATTGCGATTAAATAACACTGGGGATATCCGATAGTTTTTAATTTTTATTTTATTAAGGGGTATTTCCATTGAACAAATTGATTATATTAACAGTAGAAGTTCTCGTATGTAGGTACAAATCTTGATGCTAAACCTATTACCCAAAGTGTATTTACTATTAAGTTAGTACAAATGCTACAAACATCTGTCGTGCAAACATAATTCAATATATAAGTATTTTTTATGTCAGAACCATAAAATGCATTGGATTTTAGACTCAGATGTAGAAAAAATTGTGAACATTTGAACGAGGGTAGTGAGTAGTAAAGCTAGTTTTACAGACTTAGAATACAGACCCGGAATTGAATTTAGAACTTTGGATCGCAGGTATGTTTCACTAGGGCAGGTTTGTGGGAACGTTTTTATATTCGTCGCTTTCTCTCTCTCGTTTACCAAGAACAAATTGCCTTTTTTGTGCAAAACCTTTACCGTACAGTTAATGTGCATCATAAAGTTTGTTTTTATGCAAAACTCTGAGAAAAATAGAAGAAAGGGCAATAATGAAGTGAATTAAACGGGGAGCGGCGGCGGCGCGCGGGCGCTAAGAGGAATCCAACTAAGATGGATGACGTCATTTTCCCCTTCATTAACCCATTTACTTGGCTCGCGGCAACCGAAATAGTTCTTCAAGTGGGTTTTAAAAACAACAACGTAACTAACCGCCTTTGTCGCGTGCCACTACTAGTTTCCCTTAATTACGTGCATAACAATCTCGACGAATTATTATCAATTTTATTTTTCATTTAAACCATTACTGGCTCGTTTCGCGACGAGATACAGACCCATAGCTCCCGGTTTAAAATCCAAACTTCGAGCCCTGGCTCGGATCGCCCGAGTGTCGGGTGAGGCCGCGGTCACGTCGCCGTTGGCGGGCGCTCGAGTGGCGTCGGATGTACGCCTTTTACCGGACGCCGTGTCGAGAGCACTCGCGGGGAGCGCCGGCCGATTCGGGAAATCACGTTAGCCCCGAGCGCCGCCGCTGTCCACCCCCGTCTTCGAGTGTACAATCAACACTTCGACATTGTATATCTCGGGTGTCGAGATATATCGGTCGGATATGATGTTTTGTTTTCTACCTTCTTTCAGAGGTAGCTATATAAGACTTCGATATATTTACTTGAGATAATGTTGCGATGAAAAAGAGACGGATAGCAAAATATTTGTTCAGTCAGATTTTGATCAGCCCACTGATGATATATTCCACAATATTCTCATTTTAGGGCGGGTTTGGGGCTCTTAACGGTTGTTCTCGACGATACTGAAGCAAGGTAGACACTGCCGGATTAACGGAAGGAGTCATTTAATTTGACTTGATTTAAAAACTTATTCGTTCATTCGCCCGTAATCAAAATGGAACCTAGTACCTTCTGGTTTAAAGATGACGCATCAAATAGGCGCGTCGAAATGCCATCAATTTCTACGATATAACGTCTGTTCCAACTTTTACTTTGCGAGACGATGTGGCAACATGTCATCTGCATCGTAAATTCGTTTATATGTCTATAATTATAGAGAATTAGTTATATATACGTATAAAGAAAAAATGTTTTCTTCAAGATTGCCATGTAGTGGGCCCTAACGTAGACAGCACAAACTACTTTCATTGTATCTACATTTAAGTCAAAATCATTATGTGATTATGAATCATTTGTCATTAGAAAATAATTCATTTAAAATATTTATAACGTAACGAAATGATTGTGATTTGGGAATAGACATTGCGATTAATAACATTAACCTTTAACGTCACGGGCGGGGTCAAGCAGACCCGCTGTTTTTAACGGTATTTTTGAAATTGACAAGTGACGATCGCGCGCTTTCGGGTAATCTCAGTGCGACGCGAGGCGTTTCGGCGGGTGGACGTTTGTCGCTCTTCTGCTAAGGTAAGTTGCATTTTGCTTACGTGGGGCTACCAGACCCCACCCGTGATTTAACGTAGTAACTTTTTTCAATTTGGTTATATTTTTATTTGTTTCCTTTTCAGAATTGGTGTTGTATAGATGGAAAAATGAGTCGCCGATTAACCGAAAATCAAATTGCCCAAATTATACACGATTTTAGTGACTCTGAAAGCGAAGGGATAGAAGACACGGCTCAAGAGAACATTTTGGAAGAGGTAGGTGATATAAGTGACTGTGAATCAATACATAGCGAACATAATTCAGCGTCTGAAATAGAGGAAAGCGATGATTCTTCCGATACTGAATCCGCAGAGGATACAAGCAGCAACAGTTTTTACGGTAAAAACCGGTTCAAATGGAGCAAAACTCCACCACATCCATCTCGTACTCGACAGCACAACATCATCGAAGAGCGCACAGGTTTGAAAGGGCCTGCTCTTTCTAAGAATGAGATGTCACCAGTAGAAACTTGGGAACTATTGCTTACCGACGACATTATCCAACTTATTATATTTGCCAAAGACTGGAAAATAATCCTAACTTGACCAAAGATATAAGAGCAATAATGAGCAAGTTGATCGACAAAGAGCAGTCTTTGCCTAGTTCAGATGAAGCTGGTCCTAGTGCCCCAAAATGAAGCGAAGATGTTATTATTGTCCAAGATCTAAGGATAAAAAGTTCTATTGTTTGCAAGTCTTGCCAGAAAACGATTTGCAAGCCTCATTCAACAGCAATTGCTTATTGCTTACCATGCCTTCCAAAGAATAATTTTTATGTTAGTTTAGGATAGTACATTTCACCTATTGTCATTTTTTATCTTTAGTGCTTATTGTTATTTTTCTTATAATTTCTTGTTTTGATTCATACTTTATTAGAAAAAATAGTAAGTTAGTCAGAAGTTGACTCTTTTGTTCAATTTTATTACATTAAAAATATGTCTTAAAATTCTATGTACGAGATTGTTAATTTGATAAAATGTTCCTAAGTGTCTAAAGACTGATAATTTTAAGATTAATAAATACTTTTATAAATATTATAATGTCTTTTCTTCAAATATAAAACAGCTTTTAAAAATATTGAACAATTCTGAATATATATGTAAATTTATATTGGGGATACTTCTGGACCCACGCGTGACGGAATGTTACCCAAAACAATGCGTGTAAATAAAGGTTAAATGTCGTTTCTTCATATAAGGGTTAGGTTTTGTTGACAAATACCTATTTATATTTTTATGATTCGTACGAATGAAATTAATAAACTGAAAATCTACTTTGTTTTAATTGACGTAGTTCAAATCACTGATAAATATTTATAATTTTTTTTCAGAAAATGGAAAAGTTGAAATTTACATTTAAATCAAAGCCAACACTAGACGGAAAGTCTAACTATATTGCCATAACTTCAATTGTCACACATGGTGACAAAGTTTTCCTTATCCTTGAGAAGTGTCAAACAGCATCATTTCACAAACAAGCTCACAACTCTAAAGCTTATGTTACAGTGAAAATACTTTAAAGAAAATACATCAAATTAAAAGTGTATGGATAAAAATAAGTAAGGGGATATTACAAACATAATTCGATAATGATTATATTATGATTTTTCAGATTCAATTGCTAGAGTAGATTAACAAAAAACAATTGGATATTGCCAGCAAAATGAACTCCAAAGATCCCGTGGAGAAAATTTCGGAAAATTTAGTAGATAGTCAACAAAAAAAAAGGAAAAGAAAAAGTTTGGCAATAAGTTTGTACATGAAAAATTTGATGGAAAAAATATAAAAGCATGTCACTGGATGCAAGTATTTAAAAAAATGTGAAAAGCTTAATATAAAAAAAGATGAAGAGAAAATTGAGATCTTCAGGTTATTTCTAGAAAAAGCATGTAGTGTTTGATATTCTTCAATTATGGTCAAGTTAAGTTTGCAATCGGAATGGTCAAAATGGAAGACAAACTTTTTACAAACCTGTACTAATAAAGGGTGGACAACTATAAAATATGCTTTATATTTCAAGTATCAATCTTTGTTGGAGGATGCAGTTAAAAAAGAAAAACTTGTAGTTGAGGTAAGAAGCACAATCGATATAGGGACCATAATCCACATAATTGCTGCAGGGTAACCAGATTTTATAATGGATAGAAGCAACAAGAAAGGAGTTCGAGAAACAAATGTCTTATCTATTGAACTTAGTAATTTAGAACATTTGGTTACAAGGGAGGAGTTTCTAAAAAAAATACAAATAAGATGTTGAAAGAAAAATGTGGCATTTCTGAAAAGTTAAAGAAAGGTGTGCGCTTTCACCCAGAAAATTTGTGCTGGTTAAAGATAAAGAATAATAATGGAAAAGATAAGAACGCAAAGAAATGTGATATAATTTATAGGAAAGATAAATTATTATCACGAGTATGTGCCAAACATAGCTACGAAATTGGATCCATTACACGACCTTTTAAGAAAAGGAAAAACCTTTAACTGAACAAAGACATGCCGAGAATCATTTGATGAAATAAAACTAATATTATGCTCTCTACTAATATTAAACCATTTCTGATCCAAGCTTGCTTATACAAAAACGTTAATACACTAGGAATAGGTGCTATCTTAAAACAGCCACAAGAAAACAAAGAAAAAGAAACATTTTTCTCAAAAAATATGAATGATGCACAAAAAAGGAAGAAGATCTAGAATGTCTGTTAATCAAAAAAGTGTTAAGTGTTGGCAGCAATTATTAATAGGCAGGAAATTTACAGTATTCTCAGATCACACATCTCTGAAGAATACGAACATAAAGTAAAGACCAGATGAATAACTAGTAGATCTGACATATTACCTATCACAATATGATTTCCAAATTAGATATTCTCCAGGAAGATACAACGCTGAAACTGATTGTCTAAGTAGGAACCCAGTCTTACAACTAAATAAGAACCAAGATGAACAACTAAAAGTGATTAGCTTAATAAAATTAGAAGACATAATAAAACATCAGATTAAAAATGAAAATACACAACGTAGAAGAAGAAATTAATATCAAATACCAAAATATATTACAAGAAAGTAAAAAAAAATATTATAGAAAAATATCTAATATAAAAATAATATAAAAAAAATATCTGCAGTATAAATCTACAGTGATCTCACCTTTTTCGAATTGCTTAAACGAAATATTAAATCAAACAAAAGTCATTGAATTAGATTCCAAATAAACGAAAAAGACACAAAAGCAGCTTGAACAACAAAAGCACAAAATTGGGTAAAGACTATAATGACGGAAAACACTGTCACTGGATATGCCCCATAGTACTTATTAAATGGTACAGATGTTACAATTGTGCCAAATGAACAAAATAAAAAAAGGGAGAGTGATTTCATTCAAGACAGAAAAAAAACTTTAGAAAATAGAAACGGATCACATAATTACAATAAGATAATTTAAGATGAGAACGGAAGACATTTAGACTTCAAAGTTGGAGACACTGTTTTTGAAACGAAAATGGAAACAAACTGAATAGGAAAAAGCTAGACGAATTGAGACTAGGACCCACAAAATGGTAGAAAATTTATCAAACTCAATTTATAAGATAAAAACTGGCAAAAACAAACAGAGTTGAATTTCTTACACATTTCGAAATTAATTCCAGTCCCCACGATCGAAAATCCACGAAAACGATTCTTACGTAAAATGTCATCTTAGTTGATCTTGGGGGTGGAAATGTAAAGAAATCTTAAAGAAAATGTTTTCTTTAAGACTGTCTCATTTCAAGCGCCATGGCGTTTGGCAGCAACATAGATAGCATAAACTACTTACGTTGTATCTATGCTTAAATCATTATCATTATGTCATAATGAATAATTTGTAATTAGATAATAATTTATTTAAAATAGTTATAATATAACAAATTGATGGTGATTTATGAATCGACATTGCAATGAATAACTATAATGTTTTTTCTTTATTTACAGATAAGGTTTAGTTGTTAGATACCTATTTTTATAATTTATACGTAATAACAAATTGTGTTTAAAACAATTTTGTTTTAATTGACGCAATCCAAATCACTAATAAAATATCATTATATATAGCGAAATAACACTTCCGAAATGAGATTAGAATCAAGAGAGGGACCGGAGTGAAAAGCTAAAACAGGATTCAGACTAGAATTAAGAACGAGACCAGAGTTGGAAACGACATTAGAACCGGAATTAGAATAGAGAACAGCATCAATATTGGAATTATGACTGACAGTGAACGCTTAATATAAAACATAAGGAAATCATTAAATTTATATCCAGCTTTTAAATGGTTGAGACACAGTGGATAAAGTACTATTGGTGATTAAATATGGGAGTAGCTGAAACAAAGCAAGAAACTGAGTGTTAAAGGATGTTCTTGGCCATTATCAGACTTTTAAATTTACAGACGTGCAAACTGTTCTACCAAACTGAATATTTGAGCTCAAGCTCGCAGTTTCTGATTTTAATTGTAGTAGTACTTCGAAATGATAACATTTAAGCATTTAGGGAAAGCTAAGTATCTCGACACGTTTAGACAAATATTTACAACAAAAAGCAAAGTTCTATTTATAAAACACTCGTCTAAAAATTGGAATGAGGTCGGTCAATTCTATACTTGACTACAATGCTGCACTCAAAGGCAAACATAGACAGAGAAAATGCATTTCAAATACATTTTCTTTCATCAAAGGTTACATTAAGTAAAACAGAACTTTATAGACTTTTGGCCGTATTCATAACCAATTTAAGTTCTAAGTGAAACATTATTGCATGTAAATGCAATTTTTTTCATTAATTTCCGAAAAAACCAATTCCAGTGCTAGACACACTTGTGTGTAGCACATATGTACGTAAATAAAGCCCAATTTCAGCGCAAAACAACAAAAATAATCCGTATACCCACACAATATCCTGTCGAGATTTAGATAAATTCGAATATAGGATTAAAATTATTAATATTCTCACGTTCCAAACGCTCGTGGTGCGGTGTTGAAACGATCTGCCCTTAAGTACGGGGGCCCGCCAAATCGGGTTACGCCCGTACTATTAGGCGCGGCCTCGACCCGCGCCCATCTCTATTACGAGCTATTTATCGTGCCATTGAGAGCGGCCCTCGAGATCAGTCTCCTAGACTGAATAGAGAAGCTCATATTATATTCTATTGATATTGTAAATCACACCATTTAAGTTAACACACGACCGATAGATCGAAGTCATGCCGGCTCGCTCCTCGGCTGCTTACGGCGGCCCTTTCGCTTTTGTTCTATTGATTTCATCTAGATCGGCTGAAAGTTTAGAGATAGGCTTAGATTTAAATACTACTTAGAGCAAAAAAAACCAAGTTTGAGACGTTATGTTGTGTCAAAATCAGAATCGTTAATAATTTATATGGATGAAAACGGTAATTTGAATGATTGATGCCGAATGGAGTACTATTAAGCGCTTTATGGACGTTTGGATGAATCGATAATTTTGATCTGATTTATAATATATCCAGATTCTTTTTGTATAGATGTGGAAGAAGACTGAATTAAGGTTTAGCGATCGCTAAGTGTTCAGTGACATAAAACATTTAACAAAATGCATATAAGGAAAATATATTATCTCTAGGATCGATTTCAGAAAACTAATTGTCAATATACAGCAATATAGGCAAACATAAAAAATAAATGTTAACGAAAATGATTGCGACATAAAACAGAACATATATTAAAGCCCGAAGAAAGGATATAATTAAAGTTGCAAATAAAAAATGAACTTCTAAAAGCAAAATATTGATTTTTTTAAATATAAAATAAAATATTAATAAAGGAACTTCACTCCTAGATAATGTTACAAAAAAAAACAGATGTATATTTTGATACCAAAACTAAACATGTCAGCGGATGGATGGACAGAATGAAGGAGTTTGAATAAAAAATTAGTTTAAAAAATAACGATATACGTATTTAAACTGTGGTGAGAAACGTAACTTCTCGTGAAATACGAGACAGAAAATACGGCTAAAAGCCAACAAACCTATTGCAGCGTTCTGCACCGAAATGTATGCAAGGGTCACGTTGCCGTGACTAGACAATATGGATGTGATTGCATTGTTTGAAATATTGAACTATGAAATGTGTAAATGTTGAAAATACAGAACAATGGAAAATAAAATTATAACTACTTTATTACAATGAATTATAAACAAATTAACAAATAATAATTTAATTGTAAAGGCTTTATTGAGAGCATTGGCTGATGATAAGGTCGTGTGACTGTACGTCATACAAATATATTTATAGGAATTTAACAAACAAAATTAACATAACAGAAAATTGAATGAGCTCACAATTTTTTTAGTAACAAAATCGATTAACTTGCGTCAAACGATAGATTAATTAACGTAAAGCAAAACGGATGTATAAAAACGTGCTAAGAGGGCACCAAGCGTAGATCTACAGTATCTGCTTGCCCCTCACGCAACAACTATCCACTCGGCAAACACACGAGTAAATAGTTCGTGTTTTAAAAATATTAATAGTATCGTTTTTAATGAATGCAGTACTTGCAAAATGAGAACAAAAGATTTCTCCCGTCGTGAGAGTATTATACATAGGTACTCAAAGTCCGAAATTTAAACTCTACAACACACTAACAATGTTAATTACAGTTATGTCGTTCCAACTAACCATTGAAACCTAGACATCCAAAAATCGGAGAAAATCCGATTTAGAAATAAAGAGAATTAAAATACAGATACTGCTAAGGAAACATTATGAGTTTTTTTTTCCATTTTAGAAGCGAAACGCACAAGAAGAGCACAAATAATGAGTACTCATAAAATTATTTTCTAATTAAATTAAAGTTGAGCATTTAATTCTAAAACCGATAAATAAACCCGAAAGCCCGAAACCTGGCGAACTCAAATAAATCTCAAGGGGCGCTTGTCCATACACGTACCGTTGCCTATTTCGTAAAGTTTAATAGAAGTCGACCGTTTGTTTTGGAGCGTACAAACAGGGAATGCAAGCGTCGTCGCCGTGACGTAACACGTATCCGCCGTGGGGCCGCCGGCGGGTTCGGAACGCCATTAAACCTCGGATCGGGAATAAAACTCAATCCTTATTAAGTGAAACTTAAAAGTGCTTCCGTTCGAGGAGGGTATTTTAATTTTCGTTATATAAACTTACGTGTTTTAACTTATTTTATTTGACATACAATCAATGTTGAAAATGCTCTTGGAATGGAATTTTTCTTCGTGAATGCTTTGTCTTTAGCGAATGCTTTGACGGATTTAGATGAAACGTACGCTTGTGTACAGTATCGTCTGTTGTACATCTGTCTGTCCATCTGTTTATCTAAATGTCTGTTTAAAATTATAGATTGGCTTAACAGATTGTATTGAAATTTGCCACAATGGTAAATTGAATAGTCAAGTAAAATACTAGTTTTATATTATGTCGATAAATTACTTGTAAGTAGTGAAAAAATGTAATAATTCCGGGTTGCTATTTTATTCTGTGGATATAAAAATGAAACACTACTAGTTCTATCTATCTCATTCAGTTTTTAGATGTAGTTCTGCTCTTAATGAATTTCCGTAATAAGATCAAATATATTTAATGTGCATCAAATTGCGGGAATAATATCTTATCCTTAGTTTCATTTGAACACAATATCCATAGTACGTTACAAACTTTGCCTAACAAAGGAATCTATAGCGACGAGTGCCGCACTCCACGGACGAACTAACTCTCGGCGAACATATTAAAACTATAAATATCACTTACTAACTGGCTTTAATTTTGTACAGTGATAATTAACTAGTTTCGCTAATTTAAAACGAAAGGCTTTCGCCCAAAGATAATAATATCAGCTTGTTACATTTTGTTGGTGAAAAAACTTTAATGAATTGTTCACATCGCTCACACAAAATAAGAATGGTTTTGTGATTGATAATTCATTAGGGGCATTTATAAAATATATTTCGCTTGTGAGAATTTTTCTGTTTCTCTTTCTCTCCTTCTATCTCATTATGTCAAATAATGTTATGGCTCGTAATCATAATTCTGAATGAAATCATTAGTAAAAATTAACTAAAATCTATAATGAACTGACTCCATTCAAATTTTGCTTAAAAGGAAATTAAAATATGAGAGATTTTTTTTAAGTAAATAGAGATCTATAGTTACGTACAATATGTTTTCAGTTTGAAAAGTATCCCTTAACTTCTAAAAGCTAAAACTAAAGGCTTCATAATTATCCTTGTAGTTAATTCATAGTTTTAACGTAATCCTGATAAAGTACTGGTCAGGACTACATGTATACACAACACAAAAAAATTGGCTTGTCTGTGTGTACAGGCATAGACTTTATACCAATGATAGATGAAGAGCGCATCATGATAGGACAACCACACCACGTAGTATTATAAATTTTGCTTTTGGCCTTTAGTAGTTAAAACACTGAGGTGTTAGTCCCAAAGTTTTTTTTTAGTTATATGGAATTCTTTTGTTTAACGTAACTAATAATTACGTGTTGAACTACTGTAGGACAGATCTTTTTACTCGACTGCGTGATGCAAATGAAGGTAATGTGTTTATCAGCCTATATATGTATGTATGTATCAGATCAGATGAATCAGGTGCTATAGACTGATTTTAATGATTTTTACTTCAATTGATTTGTTTTAATCTTGTGAGTGTCACTAAAGACATAACAATTTTCAAAATTTAATGTAGTGCAATAACATCCCGGCATAATACTTTAAAAATAAAAAAAAAACTTTACGAATTATGTCAAGTGAGGTAACATTGAATAAGTCTTTGAAAATAATCTTTAGATTGCTTTAGTTATTTTTCATCTTAAATGACCGCTTAGAGTTTATAGAAATTAAAACTTTTTCAACAACCATTTACACTTAAATTAAGACTTTGAAAAACCGAAAATTTAGAAAACGCAACTGCGTGAATGTGAACTGAAAAGATGAAAAAAAAATCATCTCATCAAATATCATAAATATTTACCGTCAGAGACATACATGTAGCAAAAATCACAGGAAATAAGGAAACATGAATCTAATGACTTCAAAATCATACGTTGTCTCGAGATAGAGATCCAGTGCCAAATTTCCAGCTCCATCATCCGACCCTGAAAATCAGTCTTGATCAAAGTGCACCTCAAGACAATTCCAACAAGCCCAAACACAGCTAGGATACGTTATTCCGTTACGGAGTTTCTGTGCTTAACTTCTGGATTTATGGTGAGATTAGTCCAATTTGTCCAATTCATAATTATTGGATTGTCGCCAGAACTGTACACAAATGCTAAGTTTCATGATGATTTATCAATTAGGAGTGTATGAAATTCCGTTTCTAATATTCCGTTGCATAAATACATAGATGCATACATACAATCCTACATAAAAGTAATAAAAGTCAACGTCAAAACATCAAGTGTAAATTATTTCTAATTACAAAAATACTTTTATTGATAGTACCAAAAAAAAATAAGACCAGACATAAAATTAACGATTTTAGTCGTAATAAGCCAATATTAATACTCTGGTTCAAATTAGATATAAGTCGTCAATTGTAAAACGACTGATTAAAAAAAAGTCATTGCAATAACTTTCATTATTTTTGAAAAATAAAAAAGGCACTCCAGATAGTGAATTGATCTCAAATAAAACAAATTTAAAATTAAAAAAGAAATATCTAAAAAGGTTTAAAATTGTCCTTTAGAGACCCCCAAAAAACACCCATTTTCAGCAGTGTTTTTTGGGATTTTCCTTAAATATGATCAACCTTTTTCAAAAATTTTTTTCAAAGTCATATAGTCCTTGCCCATACATGTCTGTTGACACCTCAATTTCTCACCTAGAGATTGGAACTTACAACGGCAAAGCGAAATCGATTTTTTTGTGAAAATGGGGCTATTACGGAGGTGATCGAAAAACATTTTCACTCTTGAAAATATTATTATTATTATTACATTAGTATTTGAAATAAACTGTGATAATATCATATAATGGTATAAGATATATACCATACCACACTGAGCTGAGAGAAAACGTAACGCGCTATCTGTTACGTGACGTATATCATATGAGTAATGCCAATTTCTCAAAAATGACAATTATTGATTAATCTTAAAATGAAAATTATGTACATTATAAATTTCTTCTGTACGTATTATATCCATTGTGAAATCGTAAGCAAGTTTAATTTGAATTTAATTTTTTTTGCAAAAAGTACCTACATAAGGAACTACAAAAGTACTATTAAATATCCACCGATTTTATGATTATAGCTCAAAAAACAGATAATTTAATACTTCAGAATGTTTTTAGTTATTCTTTTTTAAACTTTTTAAAAAATAAACTTTTTTCGTTTTTACAAAGTTTGGGATGCTTTGAAAAAAATCTCAAAGTAAAGGTCGTAGTTTTTATTTAAATTTAAATTGAGGTTAACATTTTTCAAAAAAGGTTTTGGCAACGTTTTCAATCCTCTATCTTAATAATTCAGAACACCAAGTCCCTTGGCTCTTTTATCGAAAACGGGTATCCTACTGAAGCGATCAAAGAAGCATTTTGAATGTTAAGATAACTTCTACTTCATCAAATTGGATGTTGTTACATGACCCTTGTAAATTGCAACAAAATATTCAGTCGGACTTTTTAAGTGTTAATCTTATACTTAATAAAAATAGGATTTTGAAATAATTACTTATATGTTCACCTTGCTTAATTTCTAAATGGTGAAAACAAAAAATCAAGTCTTGTTAGGTTAGTACTACTTTTAATAAAAATTAACAATATTAATTGGGAGCTTATCAAAACCACCCTTCTGCAGTAATTAAGACATATTATAATTGAATCTAATTAAATTTACGTGATAAATGAAGCAATTAAGGAAGCTATACTTTATTTATTGCAAGCGAAATGAATACAATTTTGTGCTGGTTTGCTGAACAATCATTTTGTAGTATTTCATTTAAGATATTTAAAAGGAGTTGTATTAAAAATTATCTTAACGAAATATTTAAATATCAAACAGAAAATAATAAATAATATGGAATTGCATTGTGTAATAAATTTCTTTTTAGTTATTATTTTTAAAATAAAAAACAAAAGATACGTATCAAAAAGATAAATACCTCGTTGTTTACCACACGATATGTTCTACATTGTTTTCATGTTTATCATTTTATTAATCATTCTATGTTTTCTCTGTTTGATGGTTTTAGAACGAAAATTTGGAATTACCCAATGCTAGTAACATAATATTTTTGTAAGCATAATTCTTTTCGATTTGCTGAAAACCACAATTTATTATATCATAGAAAAATATGTGGAGCTACCTCGAGTTACACTTTAATAAAATAAGGTCTAAAATGATACAAGTCAATTACAAAGATTTCGGAAAATCAATGAACATAAATAAAAAAGTATACACGCGTCGATCATAGGATCTGCTACATTATTTTGTTGTAATCTGTTGTTTGTAATTTAAAAATGTCTGTTTCTTGCTCCTTTTGTGTCAATTTTTCTGTTTAAGTGTGTATCTATTTCTCCATCTGTTTGCATTATTTTTTTAAAGATAATAACTTTCTCAGATTAATAAAACGATTGAAATATCACTAAAACATATTCTGTTACTTAAATACTATCGTTTTAGAAATCGTCTGCAATTATCAGATTGAATTCAAAAAACACTTTGAATTCAAAAATTAAAAAAAAAAAGATTTGTAGACTTCGCTCGAGGTGACATTCCATTACGAGTCACTTTTAACCGACTTCAAAATTAAAAAAGAAGAGGTTCTCAATTCGACTGTATTTTTTTATGTTTGTTACTTCAGAAGTTTTGACTGGGTGAACCGATTTTGATAATTCTTTTTTTATTTGAAATCTGGTGTTTTCCGTGTGGCTCCATTTTAATTTGGTCTAGTTCTGACAATGGAATCCATGAGAAAACCATATAAATCTTAAATTTGCATTAAGTATTTGCGCGAAAAATGGACGAATGACTCAAAATCACGCCAACCGATTTCGATGATGCTTTTTTCATTGGAAAGGATGTACTTCAAGGGTAGTTTCATGAGAGTTTGGTTAGGTTCTGATTATGAGATCCATGACAAAGTAATGGAATGCTTCAATTCTTTGGAGCAAATCAAAAATACTCGGCCGTATCTTTCATAGGCTATCCGGATATTTCAATCACCTACCGTATGGTCAAGTTATTGTCGTAGTCGAATATGATGATCAATGGAACTTCTTAACGGCTTACAGTAAGGGTGCGATGTACGAGCAGCACGTTTAGTAGATCCATCCATATTCAGACAAATTAGTTAGTGTACTTCAGATTCACTAAAAATCAAAAAGTAAACAAAAATTTTAACGAAAAAATTTGACTTCAAAAAAAACTATTCTAAAACAAATTAATATGAACTAAAAAGTAAAAAAATAATCGCATATTCTTCTACAACTTCATAATCAACTTACTTTTTCCACTCATTAACATGTGGGTATGACCTATGTGTTTACCACGCAAGAAGGTAAGTAGGTACCTAACCACTTCAAATTTAACTCGACACATACTTATGATTAACAAACAATTACCAAAATGTTTTTAGAGTTCTCCTAAGTAAAAAAAAATGAAAAATGTTAGACTACTTAAAAGTCAATCAAATTATTACAATATAATGTAGTTACAATTATTGTTATTTTTGGAGTCGGTGTCAGCCATGGTAACACTACAATATATCTAGTAATAGACATCGACTCCATAAATAACAATAATTGTGGCTACATTATATTAACTTTTTGACTTTACTCTAACACTTTCTTTGAGGAGAACTCTAAAACATTTTCATTGTTTGTTATCATAGTGTCGAGATAAAGTGGTTAGGTACCTACTTACTTCGTCACATATATATTAATGAGTGGAAAAAGTATTGATTATTAGAACTGCAATAATGTTTTACTATTTGGTGCACATTAACTTGTTTTGGAATAGTTTTTGTTTTGAAGTAGGTTTTTTTTTCGTTAAAATTTTTGGTTTTTGATATACGTATCTTTTTATAGCGTTTAATTCGCTTGTCCGATCGAAGGTCATGAATCATTCTCGTTCTTTTTGCACTCTAAAAATGAACAGGCGTTTTCAAACAGTAGTTTGCACGCGACACGACCTTGCCACTTCAGCCGAGGTTCGAATAAATTTGCGTCTGTAATATTCGGTGCTTTTAGCTATTGCTCTTTCTTCTTAGTGGCAAACTATACGCCAACGCTAGCATTACATTCGCCTTGTAAATTTCACTTTTTGTCTCGGTAAGCAACAATAGCAAGTGACTCCTCTATCGTCCTTTTACATCAGACGTTGGACACCGTGCTTTGTGATCACGTTGATTGTTCCTTTTTCATATTTTAGGAATTTTGAATATTTGAAGAACTTTGCAGGAAGACTAACAACCACTTAATTAATAAGTTTCCATTGGTTGTGATGGTCAGTCAATTCAAACAGAACACTTCTAAGGTTTTTATTGTGCTCACACCTATAGTATATACTCTTCTAGTATTCAGATTTTTCACCTATTTAAGATGAAGAAGAGTGTTGAGTTTTATCTTTAAAATGAAATGCGAAAATGTAGAAAAATCTGACTTCGAATTACCTAGGTACGTTAAATATGAAGTGATTTTATGGAAGAAATCTTTGTATGTTGCTCGTCAGTCCATAGCGACTTATGACAGGACAAAGACCCAAATGTCAAAATTAGCTTTTATGATTATTTTAACACCATGCATTTCTACTACTATAGAATTTTAATTGTACAGGATTCTATTAAACTATCTGAGTTTGATAATATAGAACTATTAAACTCTGTAGTGATTTTAGTAGTTGAGTATGTTGTTTCAGATTTAATTTCTCCATTGCTGAGATACCATTCTACAAGCTTTTAATTTCAAACCAGCTGAGAATACAACTTCATTAGCCTGGAATTTGTTATTAAAAATCAAGTTATTTTCAGTGAGATGATTTTGATGCACCAAAGCCTACATTTACGAAACTACGCTCAAGTTGTTTGCAAAGACGCAATGCGAATTCGCTTAGTAATTTTGTAGATTGGCTTTAACTTAAACAGATAAAGATATAAACAAAGTTTGAAAATATACTTATTGCATTCTATTGTACTCCTCACACCACCCACAATAAGTATTCAGTAAATATCTCCAATGCTGTATTGAAATACGGCATTTAATATATGTAGGTAATATATATAAGATATTATATTACGTTATCTATATAAAAGTTATATACATGGGCAGTATTTTCATAGCTTCAATTCCATCACGCT
This sequence comes from Eumeta japonica, assembly GCA_005406025.1. Lineage (NCBI taxonomy): Eukaryota > Metazoa > Arthropoda > Insecta > Lepidoptera > Psychidae > Eumeta > Eumeta japonica. The sequence continues at coordinate 17,614 of BGZK01001426.1, forward strand.
GACTCAGTGCAGATTGGTACCGCTAATGATCGTTGTCACATTACAATCTCTGTGTGTCCACGCTGCGTCGCCTGACCGCCGCGCGGGCAGCCTCCCACTGGGCGGGAGCCATCGTCGTCCACGCCCGTGACCGTGCATCGTAGAAATTTAGGCGGTCCTATAACGTGACCCAAATTTAATAACTACATTTTAAGACAATAAAATATTAACAACAAAGTGAAACCGAAAATTGTTAAGTAATTAAAAAATTGAGTGATGTTGGGTCGGTGCTCAGTAGGATTGCTTTTAAACCAAAAAATAGAGATGACAGATGAGTTTTTAACTTAAATTGACTTAAGGCACTCGTTCCGTGCTTCGAAGAACACTTAAGAGGGATCGACGACCGTTTGCAGCTGCCGATCCTCCCTGGGTCAGCGTGGAAGGCCTAAAGACCGAGGTCCTTAATCTGAAACAGAAAGATTGAGCAGTGATAAAACATGTCACAACAATTATTCTATTAAATTATTTAAGTGTTAAGTAAAAAATTATACAATTTAAATAAAAACTGTAAATATTTAGAAAAGATGTACATTTCTATTGTATCAACTAATCGTTACTCATAATACAAATCTCGTTCCCTAGTTTGGGACCAGATGGTGCAGTGTGTATGTGCGAAAATACAAAAAAAAAATACCAAACGAAATAATGAAATGCATTTGTATACACTGAGAATACACATATTTTTAACATTTCCCTAGCGTTTATATTTTACAGGTTAAACCACTTTTACTTCCTCCATGGTTTTCCCATTAGAACACTGTTTCGTCAGCAATGAAAAATAGTTGGCACATCCAGTTAGCGGGGCTTGAGTAATGAAACCCATTGTGGTGTCGTCAGCTGACGGCCGGTAGCTGTCATTGACTCGTTCAATTTCCGCTCTATCTGGTTGCAGATAAAAATGTTGCGATTGTTCAATACTGTTAGAGAAATATGTTTTCTGTCAGTGTATAGAAAAACCGCTGGCTTCGGTATGTAACAACATAAATTGCAGGTAAATTTGTAGGTAACGTAGTAAGTATTTGAATGTTCTATTGCACAAACAATAGTTTTATTATCAACTAGCTTTTGCCCGCAGCTCCGCCCGCGTGGACTACGATATTTAGACCGTTTTAGAAGCGTTCGTGGCGTTTATTCATATTTTTCCCACACGATCATCTTAAATGATTATTTAGAGATTAAACTGTATATCTGGTTCTACACATCCAAAAATTTCATAACAATCAGTTAAACGATACGGAAGTCGGTATATTGCAGCGCCACCTGGTGGCAAGTTACGTCAATGGAGATAGCATAATAATTTTCTCCGTAAAAAAATTTATATAAATAATGATTTTCATGATAATCGGTTGAAGGAAGGAAAAGTCCATACAGCAGAGCTCCACCTGGTGGCGAGTTACGTCAATGGGGATAGCATAAAAACCTTCTCCGTGAAAATACATAAACATACCAATTTTCATAATGATCGGTCAAATAGTTTCTGAGTCTATCGATTTCATAATATACACATCCTTCTTTATATATATAGATGAATAAATAGTTGTAAGTATTGTAAGGCAAGTTGGACGTAGTGGTATCGACATTAGATTGGAAATTACGGGTAATTTTAAACGGCGAGCATCAACACGTACTGTATTACACCGAAAGCTAACTTCTTTACATCGAAAGCAATATACGGAGCAACAATGCAGAACAACGATGGACAACTGACACGCGGTTCTACCACTTACTACGAAAGGATGTAATTGTATTGTATAGTGTAAATAGTGCGAAGTATTGCGTACGTTTTTTCTTCGAAGATCCTATCAAGTCAATTTTGTAATATTAATATTGACAGCTTTGTAAAAAATTTAATATTTTTCTGTTTTTAACTGTATTCTATGTTCATGTTTAATATTTTTGTTGAGTGAGACTATAAGCATTTATTATCTGTATAATAAAAAAAAACTCAATAAAAAGAATAAAGTTTTTATAAAGAAAGGGGTTTTCGAATATTTTGGAACAAAAATCAATAATTTTTAAACCAAATCGATTAAATATTACTTCAATTTTTTCAATCGTGATTATCTAGCGGAAGTTTCTTTTTAAATTTAGATAAAGAACCCTATTTGACGGAAAATGTCATGTTTCATGTGTATTGATTTAATAATTAAAATTTTATATATTTCTTATTTTGAAATTCTGAAACCACAGTACGCATTGACATTTTCTTGAATTTGTTATATGTAACTAAACATTCAACTGCTCACCTTCACTTCACGTACTGATTCGAACATTTAGCAGAGTACAATATTTTAATTATATCATAATAAAATACTTTTCTCTAACATGATTATCTGCTAAACCAATAATAAAAGTTTCCGTTCATAACTAACTGACAAAATAACTCAACAGTTTTTTTTAAGTATCAAACTATCGCTTTTTCGTTATCAAAATGGCACAATTCAATTCCAACCGACCACGCAGAACGAGCCAAAGGACGCCCGAGCTAACTGCCCAAAAGAGTGAGGCAACTTCGTTGTGAACTAAAGGAAAGTTTGCTGTCGACGAACCACTCGCCCGACGCTAATTCAAACAGACCGCCAGTAGTGGATGTGTATCTAACGGGATGGCAACAGCGAAGGGCGAGCACAACTTTGAATTGTAATGAAAACCCTCAACAAAATATCTTTACACAGATTTTTTTTTCCTAACTTCGTAGATTTTTATCAGTGGTATGTACTAAAAATATAAGTATCTGCTTATGTATTTATCATTAGCCTTTCTTGCGTAACTGTTTACGTAATGTACTTTATTTGTTTGAAAGAACAATCAGTGAATTGTATTGTGTGAGGTGTTAACAAAAACGGCAGGTCTAGCTGAACAGGTGAAATTATATATTAGATTGACCAAATCACATCGGTTAGCAGCCCAAGGTTGTCTTAACGCTCCTTGCATCCTGGTGGATGTGACTGTCTGCTATTTCCTGAGGATGTGCCTTGTTGGCATGAAACATACGTAGAATTAACAATTTAACAGTTAGCGGAATTAGACAATTATAAAAATAAATAACACTTGCTTAGGTGTTCGATATCTGTCAATCCTTTGGAATCAATATTCAATCATTTGGATAGAGATTCGTAGTGGAGAGACAGATTCGAAGGTCAGCGGTGGGTTGCATGCTGCATGTTAATGCAAGTTGCAGGCAAGCGTTAATCAGTGAATATTTGATGTAAAAACTTCGTTAGGCATATTAGGCAATTTTCGGATAGGTAAAAAATGATAGTTGGCGTCACCGACATACAAATGTTAACAGTATATTATAAAACTCAAATTATTTCTGAAAAGAACATTTTTAAATGTTCTTCAATTGCAACGTTATTCTTGTATTTGAAATTGAAACATTTATTTTTTTAGCTTTAAGTTTTCAATTATATCGCTAGTCCCCAATGACTACATATTATTTTATATATATATTACTCCATTTTAATACACTTAAAATGAATTAAATATTAATTTACTACTTACTGAACGAAGCTTATAAAACAAATTATTTGTGTTTTGAAAATACCATTTGAAGCGTCTTTAAAATTTTGTGTAATACGCTATAAAAATCTTCACGCTTATTGGTACTTAAGTATAAAGCCGTAAAGGGCTACACATGGGAGGACATAAAATCACCATGAATCGATCTCCATTGATACTGATATTCCGATTCGAATTCGATTTGACTTCGACACTAAACTTTGTCCCTATCCTGATTTCTTCACAGTCAATACGCATTTGGAATAGGTTTTTGAAACCGAACCGTGTGTTTAATTGACGTTATTAATGATATATATCGTTATGAACTCGAAGGTCTCACTTTCTCGCATCCTTTTCATTTACGATTGAGAAGCACGGACCTCATGGCTTCCATGTTGCCTTGGTTGGGGGCTGTTGCTACCATTGCTTAACATCAATTTTATTGCAACATCCGGAACCAACGGAATGATTTGTAATTTTTGATTCTAAACAAACACGTTGACCACTCGTTCACCATCGCTCTTATTTAACTATGTGGTATCGATAAAATTAACAAATAAACGATAATCATTTACTATTGAACAAATAATGTTAACTTGACAGTTAGTGGAGAAAAAAGCAAGAAGAAAAAATATACAAACGTCTATTACATTCATAAAATCGTAGCTATTATGGTACAATTTTAAAGACATTTCCGGGACACCGTTTTCGTAACCTTCCGTTACCTCGTAACCGACACGGCCGCAAATCGATAGGAACTCTCGTAAATTATTTACAAGCCCAATTCCAATGAGCGTCCAAAATTTGACCTGTTTTTCGATTTCCCCTTGTCCGTGTCTATTGTAAGTTTTAAAAGTGGGTCATAGGAAATAGAACAGCTGTAATTTGATATAGTTTAATTTAATAAAATACCAAAACGAAACATCCGTTTTCTGACTGTATTGAAAAAAATTGCAATATAAAGTATTTTCTAGATTCCAATTCGATGGTATATATAGTTTTTTTTCTTGGAAGTGCACTCAAGTAAAAAAATTAATTAAATTAGCCTGGCCAATTGCGAGTAGAATTCGTGTGGTGGATGTTTCGTACTACAAGCCATCGTATTAGTCGTCGATGAAATTAACCAACGCACACTTTTTCTTATGAGATTTTCGAGTTTGCCGTTATAAATTAAACAATTAAAATTTTAGTTTTAGTTCTTCTGCAAAGTATGAGTGAGGCCATATTTTCCGTATATTATTCTTTAAAATTAGTTAATTAGCACCTCAGTAGTTTTCTAAATAACGGAGCTGAATACTCGATTTTCATATATTTTCTTTAATTTCTATTAAAACTATGCATTTCAAGATTACATAAAAATACTTTTTATTTCGTTGAATGAAAGGTTATTTTTGTAATTGGTCCTTCAAAATTAACCCCCAATATCAGAATTTATTTATTTACTCTATATCGTTTGACTGCATATGTATCAATTTTTCACACGCTTCACACATATGAAAAACATAAAAACATATTTAATATAAGATCATAATCTTTTGAGCATTATAAATACATGTAATTACGTTAACTTATACTTTTTTTGTACCAATAATGAATAAATAAGTCAGTTATAACATAAAAAAGGAAAGAGAAATATGTTGAAACTTCTAAGGACTTACATTGCGACTACGGTATCCTAAAATTGATGGGATTCCCATTACAAAAGTCGTAAAACAGTCAACCGGTTTCGGCAAAAATATATAGGATATTTAGTTATCTCATTTAGATCTAGCTTGAATGCTTATCCAAATTCTACGCTGCGGTTTACCGCTGCGGCACCAATGAAAAAGTGATAAAATAACTTTATTTACTGGTACTAAGTCGTGGCGGTCCCTAGTTATCGGGTTGGTTTGATATGATCTCATGACACACAAAAGTACACTATGCAGGATAACACTCCTGTGTGCCCATCTACAGCTCTATAGCTGTAGATGGGCACACAGGATAACTGTGTATAACTGGATCCTCTTTCGTTTTCTATAAAACGAAAGAGGATCCAGTCGATGGTAACTATTTACATACAACTCCTCTCATTTCAAAATTCCAAACTATGAAATGAATGTCAAAAATTTTATCGAAACGCCACGAATTCTCCAACGAAAACGAAGATACGTGGAACAAATAGCCCTTACGTTTAAATAACTGCCAGATGAATATCAAAGGAAAGATAGTAAGTGCTCAGACAATTTAAAAAGTGCCACGTTTTGCCCTATTCACTTTCGCGATCATAACATCGGTTCAGCAGTTCAATCGTGCTTACTTAAACGATAACGACTCAGATTCGAGTCAGCTTCAAATACATTTTTCGTATTACGCTGTGCGGTTAAAGCGAAGTAGAAACGACATCGTTCAGTAGTCGTATGAATGCGTCACAAACGACTAGTTTCTGGCAAATGTGCTAAACGAACTCGATCTTGACGCAGTGCAATGAAAGGTCATTTAGTGCTTCGTGGAATATATGTGGTGAAAACGTAATCTTTATAATAATAAAAATGACACGCAATTTAATGCTATACGTAATTTGGTAAACGCATTTATAAAAGAAATGACGCAAATGCGGTGTAACTGACGACGCAAAGGAAACGTTGTCATTATTATATCGCTGTCAATTCCTTGCACTTTAGTGCGGTAACGTAATGCGCATTGTGATGCACATAGCCTTTATATTGGCTCAAAGCACATACAAGTTATTAGTGAAGTTACAAGTTATTATTGAATATTGAGAGATAATTATATCCTCTAATGTACTTAATCAGTCATAATAATGTAAAATTTATGTGTCATTCCATCCCTTGTTGTAAACTATTTATTTAAATATTTCTCCTTGATCGATAAACCATAACATATGATGTACAATAATATTCAGATAGCTCATAATATGCCCCTTTAACTTCGTAGTCATTATTAGTACATAGACATTAGTAGCTTCATTAAACTCTTCGGTTTTAGACGTATAATTTTTTTAATATATCAAAATATGTACTTTACAAAAAACTGAATTAATTGTCGAATTTGGAATGGCCGGACGTAATTTCTGGTAACATTCCTATACAACTAACCAACAGGGTGATGATGCATTTCTTGGAGAATGGAAAAAAGTTAGAAAATCATCGATTTACAGGAAGAATGTACCAATCTGACATGTAAATTTTCAGATCGATTTCTGTTTCGTCATGCATCTAACAACTACTTCCTAGTCATTTCTTTACTACTTTTATGTACACGCTGACAACGGACTATTAGCTGTATACGATGTTTTTAAAGACCGAAGCCAGCTGGCATTAAAAAAGACCACTGATTGTCGTAGCCTATAATTATAAGTATATAATCTTTAAACTAAATTTGACTTATATACAGAGCCCTTATTAGTTAAAATTATATTATAATTGAAAATTAATAACAGACATATTAAAGCTGGGCTTGCAAAATTAGGGATCTTGCATCACAAACTGAAGTTCACAGTATACACCGACAATACAATTACCAAAACAGGATAAGCGTTTGGTTTCCATATAATGAACTCTATGAGACTTCGAATCACGCCAAGTGAGAATATATCCATACAAATGCCATGTAAATATTATTTAAAAAAAAATATTTTATTTAGAATATTAAAAAAAATAAAAAGTAATAATTTTAGAGATGTAGCTTTCGTTAAGCCTGTTCAACTGCTCTTCGAATTGCACCGAAAATGTCCACCACTTGCCTTCCCCTTTTAACAGAATTTGTTGATGTTAACGTTAACGCAGCAAATTATACATATGTTAGCGCACGCATCTCGTTAAACTTCGTCTTGAATCTTGTTAATGTTTTAATTTACCGTACAAAGGGATGTTAAACACGCCGTTAAAAGCTCGACGCGGGCGGAGTGCTCGAGCACTAATAATTGTGCAGTCCAAAGACTCGTATGAAGAACGTCGTGTAATCAGGTTACCTGGAGGCATATTCTAGGCGTTGTTCGACATGTTTGGCGTTAACAAAATATAAGTTGGGTTTCAATCGAACATGAATTTCATATAAATCGACATGAAAACATGAAAAACTTCATTTTTGTTTCATTTTTATTTTTGTTGTGTTTGTATTTAAAATTCTCCAGCGAAAAATGTAATTTTTACGACGAATATAATTATATTGTTATGATTTTGCAATATGAATTTCTTCACGGTAAGTATGCGCTACCAAGTTAGAACAAATGAATGCAATCTTATGGTTAAATGTTCAATATAGTGCTTAGAGATTACAGATTGGGCAATTTTAAAACTCAACCTATTTCTGTAATGTTTCCCATGTATTATTAAGTAAAAACCCTTGATTTTCCTTGAATAAATATTAAAAAATTTTGTTGAAAAATGTTATTGTTAATTAAAACTATGTATGTATTTATTTTGAAAATGAAGTTCTTTAAATTTTTTCCTTTAAGAATAGAAAATTGTAAAATAATACAATTACCATTAACAGTATATGAATGGTATTATAAAATAATATAATCATCACACCAACGTTCCACGATCAAGATGTCCAAGTATATAACGGGTTCAAAATGGGGGGGAAGGTCTGGCAAAATTTCAAATCCCATTTAGAAAGGGAGTGAATGGAACATATAGCGTGAAATTTTGAATTTAATTTTTTTAGATATTTAAAATTTAGAAAATACTATTATAAGATTTTGTACTTTCTATGCACTTAATATATTATTGATCAAATTAAATTAGTTAATAAACGTGAAGGAAATGTAATGTGAGAGATGGGGAACAATTCAACAATCTCATCAATAAAAAATACACGGATCTTGTGTTCTACACGACTTTTTGATACATTGTAAACGAACTCAATAAAAAAGTAATAGAATAAAAAAAATTAATTAAAAGCAAAGTTAATAATAAAATTTTAAAATAATAATTATTTTTGCTAGTAATGAAAATTTGTATTTTCAAAAAGCTTTATTAGGTTCAAAAAATCGAAAAATGTACTTCAGATTTTGAATCAATCTTTAATATATAAATCAGAAACTGAAAAATGTTTCATCTAAATAGGTCTAAAAATTCCAATTAAAAACCACCTAAAATCAGTCATCGTATTTTCGCAAATGTCTCCATAAATTAACGACTTTTTTAATTTTATTTTTCCACCTCCATATAGTCTTTGTTTATACACATCTTTTAACACCTCAATTGTTCACTTAGTTCTGGAGCTCATTACACCATAGAGAATTCCCATTTTCGCTGAAAACGGGGCCTCTGCTGAGGCGATCGAAAGAATTTATTCAATGCTATAAACAACCTCACGTAATTCACAAACCTCCTTTAATAGAACAAGTTCTTATTAACAATCCCGATCTACTTTTCTTTCTTGATGCTATTATCGGACGATAGATGTAAACAGAAAATTGAATTCCGTTAACTTTTTTAATAATTTGAAATTCTTCTTTTTACGATATCAGCAGTTACTAATATTCATAGGAGAGTCACATTTTTTACAAATTTCGCTCTAAAGAGTAACTAATGCCCCATGTTTTAAATTTGTTAAGCCAATGTTTTGTAATGTAGGTGGATATAATTTTGATATAAACCAGGTATGAGCAAACCTTTGACATGTCGTGGGCCAAACTTGTGTGCAAACACGTTCGCGGACCGCGTTCAAAAGTAGTGCATTTTAAAATAGTATTTTAAAGCAGTGTTCATAATTTTTAAGGATACATGTCAGACATGAAATAATACGACAATGTTATTATAATAAAATTTATTAAAATAACAAAATTAAATGAAAATAATATGTACAATATTCTAATTAAATCGTGAAATTTGGTATTACTACACGCTACGAAAGTTAAATAGCAATACCGAAATGAATGAGACACTTGAGCTTGACTTTGGGAAACTAATCCATCGATGTTTTATTAATTCCACTGATACAAAGACGTAAAGAATTTTTCAAATTATCGTCAGTCGGCCTTGTAAGATGTTTTGATTAATTAACTTTGATAATTTAAAAGAACTATTCGCATTTGTAAGTACTGCCAAACGCACAAATTAATCTTTTTGCGAATTTTATAAGCTGCTGAAAATGGTCTTCTTTAAGGCATTTTTTGTAGAAATCACACAACTCCACGTCTTCAAATTTAGATTTTAGGAGTGAATTTCGATCAACTCCATTTACAAGTGTATTGGAGCATTTTGTACATTACTTTTTGTTGAAATATCAAATAAATTGAAACAATCTTCCATGTATTTGAAATCGCTAAATCTTTTCGAAAAGTGCTTTGACAGTAACATGAATTATTCGGCGTATTGAACATAAGCAATATTTTCATACAAATAGAGCGTGGTGAAATGGAAACTGTTAACAGATAGTATGTGTGTCTCCCACAAGCGGATTTTGTTCTGAAACGGTTTCAAATGGCTGTACAAATTATTTAGTAATTGTCCTTGTTTTTTAAGTTTCAAATTTAAATCATTCAAATAGCCTGTAAGGCCGACCAGAAATGCTAAGTCATATATCATTTTGGGTCACTACATTGAGATAATGGTTTATTTTTTATTTGCTTAAAATCTGCTATCTCATTTCTAAGCTGGTAAAACCGTTTCAGTATATTGCTTAGCCATCTGACTTCACAAAAATAATATATTCGGCTGATATTCTATCCAAAAACGCCTTGAACTAACGATGGTTAAGCCCTTAGGATCGAATGAAATTGATGGTTTTTACTACCACACATAACATTCTGAAGTCGAATGGACTTAGAACACAAGTTCTGTTGGTGGATAATGCAATGAAGGACTATCAAATCATCTTTTTGCACATTTAATTCAGTTGCTTTTTCATTCAAAATTCCGATGAAACCTTTACGTAAGCCGACGACTATAGAAGGTTCATCATCTGCGCATACCCCATCTAATTTTGACCATGGCAAGCCAAAACTTGAGAATACCTTTTGAACTTCATTAAAATGTCCTCTCCTGTAGTGATTTCTTTTAGCGGTTATAAAGCAAGCAATTCCTCAGTAAGAGTGAACTCTTCATCAACACCTGAATAAATGTAGCCCCTTGACAAATCGGTGCTCTCGTCTAATGGTATAGCAAATGATTCAAAAGCAGCCATACGATCAGTCAATGTTATTTTTATATCATTAGCCATCATTTCTATGTTTCGGACCACGGTTCGTCTTGACAAACTATACATATTTTTTAATTAATTTTTCTTTTCAAGACGCAAAACACTACAAACTTTTAATATACCATAACACCCTTGATAAATTCTCCTTCGGCAAATGGTTTTAATGACTTTGTCCATTTAGAACTAACTATAAAACTAACTTTCACAACATTATCAAACTGTGTTTTTTCCTTATGAAACATTTGCTGCTGTTTTTCCAAATTTGCGATAAGGTTCTGGATTTTGTCTTTTCTTATTTGTCCTGTCAGTGAATGCAGCATAGGATACTTTCCATCTACTTTTCGTTTCTTGTTATCATCTCGGTAGCTCAAATAGAACTGAACTAAAGTTCGGGACATCCACCCACTTATGAAGGCAAAATGAATGTATGGTCTAGAATCGTCTAGTGTAGAACAATTAAGAAGCAATAATCTTTTGTTACGCCAAGTGAAACGGCAAACATCAAATTCTTTGATGTTTGCCGCCTCACTCTTTGATGATTGTCACCACTCGCCTTGCTCGTTCACTTGATTTCGTGAATATAAGTAAATAGTGTAATATTCTTTTTGTATTAGGTTTTTCAAAATATCTCGCGGGCCAGATTAAATCTTACAGCGGGCCAGATGCGATCTGCGGGTCGGTTGTTATTAATAACATATTGTTGTTAATAACATAAACAAACGTTTTCATATACTTTTTAATTTTAAACGTCTCTTTTTAGAATAAATTTCACTATATTTTTATATAACAAAATTTTGAAAAATATTGCTTTTTTATTCAGCTTATTTGTGGATTTTTAATTTAACAATTTAAGCTGTGTGACAAACACTTGTCTTTCTAAATCGTTTGTTGACTTTATCTTTTTTTTTTTCGAAAAAAAAATGGGATATTTAACATCTTTCTTATTTCAATAATGTCGAGTGAACCTAGAATTGGCACCTTTTATAATTTACCTCCGAAAATGAAAGTTCATTTCGTCCTCGAAATATTTATAAGTACATTATAAGCACAATTACGAGCGTCTCGAATAAGCTATTATTGCTTATAGAAATTCGTTTCCGTAATAACCTCTACATCAATATTTGCTCTTAACAATAATTTATTTAATTATGTTTTGAAGTTACAAACTCACATAAACAAAATATATAATTGCGATAGAACCCAAAATCGATAGAAGTATTGCCTGTACTTTAACCAGCTATCACCCGTGCGAACATAAAATTATTTCCTTTATCTTTTACTAGCTGACTTGGCGGACGTTGTTCTGCCCTGTCTTGTGGGGGCTTGCCCCCATTAATATGGTTAATGTACGCAGCTCCGTCAGCATGGACATAGAATGATTTTTTCATCTTTTGCATCAATCGATGTCAATCTTAAATCGATCTCGTTTTCGATTTCGATCCCACACACATTTGATTCAAATTCCAATCCCACACTCGTTTTCAACCCCAGTATCGTTCTCAATTTCAGTCTCACTTTCAATTCTGATCCTGTTCCCGTTCTCAATTCTGCTCCCATCCCGATTTCAATTCTGATTCCGCTACCAATCACAATTCTGATTTGTACGAAGCTGAGGTCACACAATTCCTTCATCGTTTGTATTTCTGTCCCGATTAGGTTCTTGATTCTCATGTCGATCCCACACTCAATTTTGATCTCAGTCTTGTGTTCAATTTCAGACCCACTACTGGCTTTAAATTCTGTTCCCTGTCACGTTTTCAATTTCGATACCGCTACCAGTATAAGTTTTAAAGTATAGTAATTATTTTAAATTTAATGTGGTGCGAATTGGTAAGCGATATTTTTGTCAATTCGTCTTATACTAATTGAGGGAGGAGTCTAATGAAATCAAAATTAACATTTGCATGTATTTTTGGATGAGATCTCTGAAAAAAAAATAATTTAAAAAATTTCTGAAAAAATTAAAAGAAGGTACTTGACATCTACGCCACTATCAGAATATAAACTATCCTATCTCTCAAGTTACACCAAAATATACATAATGCCAAGTTTCATGAAGATCAGTTGAGTTGTTTTAGAGTTCATCATGGACAAACATCGTGTTACTGGATTTTAATGTAAAAAGATTAATGGAATGAAAATATGCTACGAACATGTCAATATACGGTGTTACGAAAACAATAGCGAATCAACAGCAGAATTGCCATTAATAGAAATATAATAAAAAAAATTTTGTTGATCTGATCGCTACCAAACTTCATAGAATCATCCGCTAGACCAATCTGAAGATTACCCAAAAATTGTATCAATATTGGGCCAGTCACTTCGAAATCCATATAAAACATACATACATACATGCATACATCGACTTTCATATATGTAGAATGTAGTAATAGTAATGTAGAAATAAATGAGCAATCTCCTTATCAGTCGTACTCGCGACTTCGGTTATGTTCTCAATTTTTCTTTGGGTTCACTATCGGTTCCTATTCCCGGCTCGTTTTGAATTTCAAATCCCGCCCTGCTGTGAACCTGTTCTAAATTTTTATACCGGTTCCGAATTAGTTTTAAATCTACGTTCCTGTTTAATTCTCAATCTTGATCTTGGTCACATTGTCGATAGCGATCTTAATTCCGCTCTCGATTCCCATTTTGGTTTCGCTTTGAATTCCTATCCGATAGCATTCTCGATTTGGAATCAAATAGTTACTATTTAGCTTATTCGCATAAATCTTAATTAATGTATGTGCTCTATAATAATAAAATGAAGGTTTAAAAATTAAAATTCGAATAATAATGTATAAATAGTCTGGCTATGAAAAAAACGTTCGAGCAATTCATTGTGCAAATTCAAATTAGAAATCAGTCGATAAATGTAAATAAAGCCTTGTCCATAGCGTAATTCGCACGAGCTTTTGAAAATGAATTATAGGGCATTAACTGTAGTCAAGTGTGGATTGTCTTAATAGTATAGATATATGTGCATGACAGCGGTTCACTTAATGAGGTCGTGTCGGTTGTTTTTAACACTCCTTGCACCCTGGTGGATGTGACTGTCGGTGATTTCCTGAAGATGTGCCTGGTTAACATGAAACGTACGTAGAATAAACAATATAACGATTAGCGGACTAAGATATTAATAAAACTAACTCTTGCTTAGGTGTTCGATATCTGTCAATCCTCTCGAATCGATATTTAATAGTATAGCGCAAACTGTACTGTGTCAACTTAAATGTTATTTATATTATTTCGATTTATACATAAGCAGGGTTAATCGGTGCCTGACTATGGCCAATACTCTACAATTAATTGTTGAAATTCCTACCTAGTTTTGAACTTGTACAATAAATTTAAGGTATCGTTTTATCATACTCAAATTATTTATGCATTTTTACTTATCGGGTTTCAGTTTTTATTATTCTTTTTTTATTCAATCTTTTATTATTTTTTTTATATTTTTGTACGCATAAGCACGTGATAATAGTTTTATTTAATTTTCAAATTTATAAACAAATAAAAAAAGCAATTCATTAGTTTTCTTCGAAATGTACATAGCTGCATACAGTTTTCATATATTTACTTTATAAATAGTTGATCATTTATATAGAAATAAAACATTTTAATCTGGTTAATTTAGTAAAAGAACGTAATTCGTGAAGGCTCTATAAACTTTATTGTTATCTGAGGTCTTAATAAACACACCTTCCAAAAATTTTATTCTACTGAGTCCCATATACGCTTGTCTTTTATTAGAGGTTTTCGTCGTACATAGGAGCCATACATCAACGTAGGAGCCGTATATTCCTTCGCGCCTCACTTTCAACACTCAAATTTGTAGTAAAGTATAATATTGACGTTTCCAAAAACTCATATTATTTAAAAAAAATAAATAAAATATTCCAGATATTGAGTCAATCAACAATACAAAAATTAAGGACTAAAAAATAAATATTTAAAGTTCTCTTTAAAAATCCCCTTAAAAGATCAATTTTTAACGGTATTTTTTTTTGGATTGTCTAAAAGAATTAACATTTTTTTTAAATTTTGGCACATCCGTCATTCACCTAAGCTTAGAGCTTACGATACCGAAGCAAAGTTATGTTTGTATTGAAAATGGGGCTGTTATTGAGGCGACCAAAAAATCACTTTCAATGTTAAAAATATTATTATTAACAATAATATTTGGTAGTGACTATGGTGATACTAAATGCCGTACCACATTGAACTAAGAGCTAACATAACGCACTACCCGTTACGCAATGCACATGATAATATGAGTGATACAAAATGCCGTACCACACTGAACTAAGAGCTAACATAATGTACTACACATGACGAAATGCACATCATAATATGAGTGATATTAAATACCGTACCATACTGAACTAAGAGCTAACATAACGCACTACTCGTTACGCAATGCACATGATAATATGAGTGATACAAAATGCCGTACCACACTGAACTAAGAGCTAACATAATGTACTACACATGACGAAATGCACATCATAATATGAGTGATATTAAATACCGTACCATACTGAACTAAGAGCTAACATAACGCACTACTCGTTACGCAATGCACATGATAATCTGAGTGATACAAAATGCCGTACCACACTGAACTAAGAGCTAACATAATGTACTACACATGACGAAATGCACATCATAATATGAGTGATATTAAATACCGTACCATACTGAACTAAGAGCTAACATAACGCACTACTCGTTACGCAATGCACATGATAATCTGAGTGATACAAAATGCCGTACCACACTGAACTAAGAGCTAACATAATGTACTACACATGACGAAATGCACATCATAATATGAGTGATATTAAATACCGTACCATACTGAACTAAGAGCTAACATAACGCACTACTCGTTACGCAATGCACATGATAATCTGAGTGATACAAAATGCCGTACCACACTGAACTAAGAGCTAACATAATGTACTACACATGACGAAATGCACATCATAATATGAGTGATATTAAATACCGTACCATACTGAACTAAGAGCTAACATAACGCACTACTCGTTACGCAATGCACATGATAATATGAGTGATACAAAATGCCGTACCACACTGAACTAAGAGCTAACATAATGTACTACACATGACGAAATGCACATCATAATATGAGTGATATTAAATACCGTACCATACTGAACTAAGAGCTAACATAACGCACTACTCGTTACGCAATGCACATGATAATATGAGTGATACAAAATGCCGTACCACACTGAACTAAGAGCTAACATAATGTACTACACATGACGAAATGCACATCATAATATGAGTGATATTAAATACCGTACCATACTGAACTAAGAGCTAACATAACGCACTACTCGTTACGCAATGCACATGATAATATGAGTGATACAAAATGCCGTACCACACTGAACTAAGAGCTAACATAATGTACTACACATGACGAAATGCACATCATAATATGAGTGATATTAAATACCGTACCATACTGAACTAAGAGCTAACATAACGCACTACTCGTTACGCAATGCACATGATAATCTGAGTGATACAAAATGCCGTACCACACTGAACTAAGAGCTAACATAATGTACTACACATGACGAAATGCACATCATAATATGAGTGATATTAAATACCGTACCATACTGAACTAAGAGCTAACATAACGCACTACTCGTTACGCAATGCACATGATAATATGAGTGATACAAAATGCCGTACCACACTGAACTAAGAGCTAACATAATGTACTACACATGACGAAATGCACATCATAATATGAGTGATATTAAATACCGTACCATACTGAACTAAGAGCTAACATAACGCACTACTCGTTACGCAATGCACATGATAATCTGAGTGATACAAAATGCCGTACCACACTGAACTAAGAGCTAACATAATGTACTACACATGACGAAATGCACATCATAATATGAGTGATATTAAATACCGTACCATACTGAACTAAGAGCTAACATAACGCACTACTCGTTACGCAATGCACATGATAATATGAGTGATACAAAATGCCGTACCACACTGAACTAAGAGCTAACATAATGTACTACACATGACGAAATGCACATCATAATATGAGTGATATTAAATACCGTACCATACTGAACTAAGAGCTAACATAACGCACTACTCGTTACGCAATGCACATGATAATATGAGTGATACAAAATGCCGTACCACACTGAACTAAGAGCTAACATAATGTACTACATGACGAAATGCACATCATAATATGAGTGATATTAAATACCGTACCATACTGAACTAAGAGCTAACATAACGCACTACTCGTTACGCAATGCACATGATAATATGAGTGATACAAAATGCCGTACCACACTGAACTAAGAGCTAACATAATGTACTGACGAAATGCACATCATAATATGAGTGATATTAAATACCGTACCATACTGAACTAAGAGCTAACATAACGCACTACTCGTTACGCAATGCACATGATAATATGAGTGATACAAAATGCCGTACCACACTGAACTAAGAGCTAACATAATGTACTACATGACGAAATGCACATCATAATATGAGTGATATTAAATACCGTACCATACTGAACTAAGAGCTAACATAACGCACTACGTTACGCAATGCACATGATAATATGAGTGATACAAAATGCCGTACCACACTGAACTAAGAGCTAACATAATGTACTACACATGACGAAATGCACATCATAATGAGTGATATTAAATACCGTACCATACTGAACTAAGAGCTAACATAACGCACTACTCGTTACGCAATGCACATGATAATATGAGTGATACAAAATGCCGTACCACACTGAACTAAGAGCTAACATAATGTACTACACATGACGAAATGCACATCATAATATGAGTGATATTAAATACCGTACCATACTGAACTAAGAGCTAACATAACGCACTACTCGTTACGCAATGCACATGATAATATGAGTGATACAAAATGCCGTACCACACTGAACTAAGAGCTAACATAATGTACTACACATGACGAATGCACATCATAATATGAGTGATATTAAATACCGTACCATACTGAACTAAGAGCTAACATAACGCACTACTCGTTACGCAATGCACATGATAATCTGA
Organism: Eumeta japonica; assembly: GCA_005406025.1. Lineage (NCBI taxonomy): Eukaryota > Metazoa > Arthropoda > Insecta > Lepidoptera > Psychidae > Eumeta > Eumeta japonica. Next base: position 35,448 of record BGZK01001426.1, read on the forward strand.
GTGATACAAAATGCCGTACCACACTGAACTAAGAGCTAACATAATGTACTACACATGACGAAATGCACATCATAATATGAGTGATATTAAATACCGTACCATACTGAACTAAGAGCTAACATAACGCACTACTCGTTACGCAATGCACATGATAATATGAGTGATACAAAATGCCGTACCACACTGAACTAAGAGCTAACATAATGTACTACACATGACGAAATGCACATCATAATATGAGTGATATTAAATACCGTACCATACTGAACTAAGAGCTAACATAACGCACTACTCGTTACGCAATGCACATGATAATATGAGTGATACAAAATGCCGTACCACACTGAACTAAGAGCTAACATAATGTACTACACATGACGAAATGCACATCATAATATGAGTGATATTAAATACCGTACCATACTGAACTAAGAGCTAACATAACGCACTACTCGTTACGCAATGCACATGATAATATGAGTGATACAAAATGCCGTACCACACTGAACTAAGAGCTAACATAATGTACTACACATGACGAAATGCACATCATAATATGAGTGATATTAAATACCGTACCATACTGAACTAAGAGCTAACATAACGCACTACTCGTTACGCAATGCACATGATAATAGTGATACAAAATGCCGTACCACACTGAACTAAGAGCTAACATAATGTACTACACATGACGAAATGCACATCATAATATGAGTGATATTAAATACCGTACCATACTGAACTAAGAGCTAACATAACGCACTACTCGTTACGCAATGCACATGATAATATGAGTGATACAAAATGCCGTACCACACTGAACTAAGAGCTAACATAATGTACTACACATGACGAAATGCACATCATAATATGAGTGATATTAAATACCGTACCATACTGAACTAAGAGCTAACATAACGCACTACTCGTTACGCAATGCACATGATAATATGAGTGATACAAAATGCCGTACCACACTGAACTAAGAGCTAACATAATGTACTACACATGACGAAATGCACATCATAATATGAGTGATATTAAATACCGTACCATACTGAACTAAGAGCTAACATAACGCACTACTCGTTACGCAATGCACATGATAATATGAGTGATACAAAATGCCGTACCACACTGAACTAAGAGCTAACATAATGTACTACACATGACGAAATGCACATCATAATATGAGTGATATTAAATACCGTACCATACTGAACTAAGAGCTAACATAACGCACTACTCGTTACGCAATGCACATGATAATATGAGTGATACAAAATGCCGTACCACACTGAACTAAGAGCTAACATAATGTACTACACATGACGAAATGCACATCATAATATGAGTGATATTAAATACCGTACCATACTGAACTAAGAGCTAACATAACGCACTACTCGTTACGCAATGCACATGATAATATGAGTGATACAAAATGCCGTACCACACTGAACTAAGAGCTAACATAATGTACTACACATGACGAAATGCACATCATAATATGAGTGATATTAAATACCGTACCATACTGAACTAAGAGCTAACATAACGCACTACTCGTTACGCAATGCACATGATAATATGAGTGATACAAAATGCCGTACCACACTGAACTAAGAGCTAACATAATGTACTACACATGACGAAATGCACATCATAATATGAGTGATATTAAATACCGTACCATACTGAACTAAGAGCTAACATAACGCACTACTCGTTACGCAATGCACATGATAATATGAGTGATACAAAATGCCGTACCACACTGAACTAAGAGCTAACATAATGTACTACACATGACGAAATGCACATCATAATATGAGTGATATTAAATACCGTACCATACTGAACTAAGAGCTAACATAACGCACTACTCGTTACGCAATGCACATGATAATATGAGTGATACAAAATGCCGTACCACACTGAACTAAGAGCTAACATAATGTACTACACATGACGAAATGCACATCATAATATGAGTGATATTAAATACCGTACCATACTGAACTAAGAGCTAACATAACGCACTACTCGTTACGCAATGCACATGATAATATGAGTGATACAAAATGCCGTACCACACTGAACTAAGAGCTAACATAATGTACTACACATGACGAAATGCACATCATAATATGAGTGATATTAAATACCGTACCATACTGAACTAAGAGCTAACATAACGCACTACTCGTTACGCAATGCACATGATAATATGAGTGATACAAAATGCCGTACCACACTGAACTAAGAGCTAACATAATGTACTACACATGACGAAATGCACATCATAATATGAGTGATATTAAATACCGTACCATACTGAACTAAGAGCTAACATAACGCACTACTCGTTACGCAATGCACATGATAATATGAGTGATACAAAATGCCGTACCACACTGAACTAAGAGCTAACATAATGTACTACACATGACGAAATGCACATCATAATATGAGTGATATTAAATACCGTACCATACTGAACTAAGAGCTAACATAACGCACTACTCGTTACGCAATGCACATGATAATATGAGTGATACAAAATGCCGTACCACACTGAACTAAGAGCTAACATAATGTACTACACATGACGAAATGCACATCATAATATGAGTGATATTAAATACCGTACCATACTGAACTAAGAGCTAACATAACGCACTACTCGTTACGCAATGCACATGATAATATGAGTGATACAAAATGCCGTACCACACTGAACTAAGAGCTAACATAATGTACTACACATGACGAAATGCACATCATAATATGAGTGATATTAAATACCGTACCATACTGAACTAAGAGCTAACATAACGCACTACTCGTTACGCAATGCACATGATAATATGAGTGATACAAAATGCCGTACCACACTGAACTAAGAGCTAACATAATGTACTACACATGACGAAATGCACATCATAATATGAGTGATATTAAATACCGTACCATACTGAACTAAGAGCTAACATAACGCACTACTCGTTACGCAATGCACATGATAATATGAGTGATACAAAATGCCGTACCACACTGAACTAAGAGCTAACATAATGTACTACACATGACGAAATGCACATCATAATATGAGTGATATTAAATACCGTACCATACTGAACTAAGAGCTAACATAACGCACTACTCGTTACGCAATGCACATGATAATATGAGTGATACAAAATGCCGTACCACACTGAACTAAGAGCTAACATAATGTACTACACATGACGAAATGCACATCATAATATGAGTGATATTAAATACCGTACCATACTGAACTAAGAGCTAACATAACGCACTACTCGTTACGCAATGCACATGATAATATGAGTGATACAAAATGCCGTACCACACTGAACTAAGAGCTAACATAATGTACTACACATGACGAAATGCACATCATAATATGAGTGATATTAAATACCGTACCATACTGAACTAAGAGCTAACATAACGCACTACTCGTTACGCAATGCACATGATAATATGAGTGATACAAAATGCCGTACCACACTGAACTAAGAGCTAACATAATGTACTACACATGACGAAATGCACATCATAATATGAGTGATATTAAATACCGTACCATACTGAACTAAGAGCTAACATAACGCACTACTCGTTACGCAATGCACATGATAATATGAGTGATACAAAATGCCGTACCACACTGAACTAAGAGCTAACATAATGTACTACACATGACGAAATGCACATCATAATATGAGTGATATTAAATACCGTACCATACTGAACTAAGAGCTAACATAACGCACTACTCGTTACGCAATGCACATGATAATATGAGTGATACAAAATGCCGTACCACACTGAACTAAGAGCTAACATAATGTACTACACATGACGAAATGCACATCATAATATGAGTGATATTAAATACCGTACCATACTGAACTAAGAGCTAACATAACGCACTACTCGTTACGCAATGCACATGATAATATGAGTGATACAAAATGCCGTACCACACTGAACTAAGAGCTAACATAATGTACTACACATGACGAAATGCACATCATAATATGAGTGATATTAAATACCGTACCATACTGAACTAAGAGCTAACATAACGCACTACTCGTTACGCAATGCACATGATAATATGAGTGATACAAAATGCCGTACCACACTGAACTAAGAGCTAACATAATGTACTACACATGACGAAATGCACATCATAATATGAGTGATATTAAATACCGTACCATACTGAACTAAGAGCTAACATAACGCACTACTCGTTACGCAATGCACATGATAATATGAGTGATACAAAATGCCGTACCACACTGAACTAAGAGCTAACATAATGTACTACACATGACGAAATGCACATCATAATATGAGTGATATTAAATACCGTACCATACTGAACTAAGAGCTAACATAACGCACTACTCGTTACGCAATGCACATGATAATATGAGTGATACAAAATGCCGTACCACACTGAACTAAGAGCTAACATAATGTACTACACATGACGAAATGCACATCATAATATGAGTGATATTAAATACCGTACCATACTGAACTAAGAGCTAACATAACGCACTACTCGTTACGCAATGCACATGATAATATGAGTGATACAAAATGCCGTACCACACTGAACTAAGAGCTAACATAATGTACTACACATGACGAAATGCACATCATAATATGAGTGATATTAAATACCGTACCATACTGAACTAAGAGCTAACATAACGCACTACTCGTTACGCAATGCACATGATAATATGAGTGATACAAAATGCCGTACCACACTGAACTAAGAGCTAACATAATGTACTACACATGACGAAATGCACATCATAATATGAGTGATATTAAATACCGTACCATACTGAACTAAGAGCTAACATAACGCACTACTCGTTACGCAATGCACATGATAATATGAGTGATACAAAATGCCGTACCACACTGAACTAAGAGCTAACATAATGTACTACACATGACGAAATGCACATCATAATATGAGTGATATTAAATACCGTACCATACTGAACTAAGAGCTAACATAACGCACTACTCGTTACGCAATGCACATGATAATATGAGTGATACAAAATGCCGTACCACACTGAACTAAGAGCTAACATAATGTACTACACATGACGAAATGCACATCATAATATGAGTGATATTAAATACCGTACCATACTGAACTAAGAGCTAACATAACGCACTACTCGTTACGCAATGCACATGATAATATGAGTGATACAAAATGCCGTACCACACTGAACTAAGAGCTAACATAATGTACTACACATGACGAAATGCACATCATAATATGAGTGATATTAAATACCGTACCATACTGAACTAAGAGCTAACATAACGCACTACTCGTTACGCAATGCACATGATAATATGAGTGATACAAAATGCCGTACCACACTGAACTAAGAGCTAACATAATGTACTACACATGACGAAATGCACATCATAATATGAGTGATATTAAATACCGTACCATACTGAACTAAGAGCTAACATAACGCACTACTCGTTACGCAATGCACATGATAATATGAGTGATACAAAATGCCGTACCACACTGAACTAAGAGCTAACATAATGTACTACACATGACGAAATGCACATCATAATATGAGTGATATTAAATACCGTACCATACTGAACTAAGAGCTAACATAACGCACTACTCGTTACGCAATGCACATGATAATATGAGTGATATTAAATGCCGTACCATACTGAACTAAGAGCTAACATAACGCACTACTCGTTACGCAATGCACATGATAATATGAGTGATACAAAATGCCGTACCACACTGAACTAAGAGCTAACATAATGTACTACACATGACGAAATGCACATCATAATATGAGTGATATTAAATACCGTACCATACTGAACTAAGAGCTAACATAACGCACTACTCGTTACGCAATGCACATGATAATATGAGTGATACAAAATGCCGTACCACACTGAACTAAGAGCTAACATAATGTACTACACATGACGAAATGCACATCATAATATGAGTGATACAAAATGCCGTACCATACTGAACTAAGAGCTAACATAATGTACTACACATGACGAAATGCACATCATAATATGAGTGATACAAAATGCCGTACCACACTGAACTAAGAGCTAACATAATGTACTACACATGACGAAATGCACATCATAATATGAGTGATATTAAATACCGTACCATACTGAACTAAGAGCTAACATAACGCACTACTCGTTACGCAATGCACATGATAATATGAGTGATACAAAATGCCGTACCACACTGAACTAAGAGCTAACATAATGTACTACACATGACGAAATGCACATCATAATATGAGTGATATTAAATACCGTACCATACTGAACTAAGAGCTAACATAACGCACTACTCGTTACGCAATGCACATGATAATATGAGTGATACAAAATGCCGTACCACACTGAACTAAGAGCTAACATAATGTACTACACATGACGAAATGCACATCATAATATGAGTGATATTAAATACCGTACCATACTGAACTAAGAGCTAACATAACGCACTACTCGTTACGCAATGCACATGATAATATGAGTGATACAAAATGCCGTACCACACTGAACTAAGAGCTAACATAATGTACTACACATGACGAAATGCACATCATAATATGAGTGATATTAAATACCGTACCATACTGAACTAAGAGCTAACATAACGCACTACTCGTTACGCAATGCACATGATAATATGAGTGATATAAGTGATAAAAAGGTTTTGTAGTATTGTAGTCCTTTCATTAGCTCATATTTATCTTAGTATAACTGAGATCGCTAGGGTCCTGTCACCCTTTTATTGGAAACAGTTACTTTACTGAAGCGATCCAAACAGCATTTTCAAAAATAAAATCAAATATAGTAAATAAAACATAAATAAGTTATCTTATTTTTACAGTACATTTAATATGAGTTTACTTAACTAAAAGAAAAATATAGCCATTTAAATTGAAAGAATCGCTTTCGAATTAATAAAACTCAGTGTGTGGATGTATGGATTTAAATTTAACAAAAACAAATTGGCATCGCTAACTTATACTGAAAAGAACGCTCGCGTGTCCTTTGTTATTAGAATAACAATTTTATATTATGCAACAATATTACCGAAAATTTCGTCTGAAAAGTGATTCGATAAAAAATTATATGTACTGTGGTCTCACAATATGACTATATCAATATCAAAAAATGATTATATATATACGAGAGATGAAAGAAAGCAATAGTCAAAGCAGGAGAAAGATGATATGTGGTGTCGCAGAGGACACCATGCGATGAAGAATCGAAGAGACAATCATATCAATGTTTCAAAAGCTTAGTAATGAACTAAGGAAAATCTGGTACTACGACAGCCAAGAACCTTCTTCAGTGTAACAGTTACGTCACGCACCCCTGATAAAGCGGTATGCGATCGTGTTTTTCAATATGATATCCTTTTTGGTGACGATAACTATTAGATTTTTAAGTATAGCTTAGAAGTAAAGTCTTAGTTCCTTTTTTTATGGAACTAAATCGCAAACTAAACTATCTTAGCACAATTAAATACCTCTTAACCTAGTCGTTTTATCTTCATGACATATTTTAAATTTGAAACGATATGAAGTTGGGATTTGAAATAAGTAAGTCTGTGTATAAAAATGAGACTTAAAAAAGAAAGTGATAGGAGCTCCATCGCGTGGAAGCTGAACGCCGTGCCGGGGGCGTTCGCCCCGCGCGCCCCGCGCTGCCCCCAGCTGAACCATCCCCGCTGAGTAAGCAAATCTTTGCATTCAAACCGCAGGATATGAAATATCTAACCGGGAATGAGCATTTTTAAAAATCGAATGCTTTGTGACCCACGATATTGTGAGAAAAATTAATTCTTTTAGTTTGTTTGGGAGTCCGTGTATTTCTTTATTTTAATATCTGAAATATTACTACATTCTTTCACTACAAGTACAAAAAATGATTTCATAATAATAAAATCATATTCATTTCATTATTACGAAGTAATAGTGTTTTATGAACTTTTTTGAACTATTAAGAAAATAATCATAAAAATGTCCAATCTACAATTATTTTTTTGACAAAGCTTTAAACAAAAAAAAGAAAACAACGCTTTTGAATAAACGCATGTATTAATTTCTCTCCTCATAAAACCAGGGGCCTTATATGAAGATCGATTTAAGAGGATAAAACAACAAAAATAAAAAATCACGAATACAAAAAGTATCTCCTCACTTTTTAAAAATACGTAACTTGCGGTGTTCACTCAATAATTAAATTAGGTGCAAATTGAAGTAATGATAGGTATTAGCGTGATCTGGTATTTCTTCATCTATAATTTTATCCTACCCGAAAACGCGAGCGTCACCCTCGCCCGCAGCGCCGCCGCGCGCGCGCCGCCGCGTCAGTCCGTCGAGTGGAACAGATCTTTTTAATGCGAGAAAAATCTCGACTCCTTTCTCACTCGGCGTCGCACACGACTCGTTTCCTAAAATTCAATTTTGGGAATTTGTTTCCTCCGGCCGCACGCCGGCCTGAATACTGATGCGGCCCGAGGACGCTTCCACGAGCTCTTGTTTCTCTTCCTTTGTGATACTTTGTTTATTTCGTGGGATTACACTATCCTAAAACTCTTGGCTCGTTGTACGTAATTAACGGTTTTGCTCTTTTTACTTCGTATTTTAATTGAATTTAGTTTCGACGTCCCCTAATTTCTATTGCAAGTACCCCAGTTCTTGTTTAATTAAATTATTTTTCGGCTTTATTATAAGTGTAACTTTTGTTGATTTCGTAGTTTAATTATAAAGCAGTTCAATGTTTGAATCTGTATTTTGTGCACAATAACACACTACAGCGCTAGCACAATTTCACAGGGAGTTATTTAGTGAGATTTGCTACAATTTCATTTTTAAATGACTTTATTACCCCAACTTTGTGTATTAATTATTTAATATGAAAAGTTGTGGTTACCTGGAGCCCGATTAACTCAGTACTTGGTCCTTTCTATATTTGCATATAGAAAACGTTAATTGTATATGTAAATTGCAAAACTCTGAATCTTACGGTATTCAAATGATACAGGAGACAACTAATAGTCCTTTTCGTGTTGTTATTGAGAAAAAAAAAACATTAATTAAATTCAACGTTACAATAATATAAACAATTTCGTAAAAAAAGAAACAATCAAAGATGAGGTTTTACGCACCACGAACCTAGAGGTATGGAATACAAAATATGATTGAGAGAAGTTTTACTTCACAAAAAAAAATGTTGTTTTGCTTCACGTTGAGATTTTATTAAATCAGACTCATAATTTGCTGTTTATATATATATGGGCTTTAATTTATTACAATTTTTCATTAGAATATAAATTTTCATTTATAACTTATTGCAATAAGTGAAAGTTATTACGATTCAAGCGATGCAGTTTTTTTTCGTAGTTAGGGCATTAAACAGACGAACGTACAGACAACAAAGATAGGCTTAGTAATATGGTATAGTTGGCGCTGTTTAGGTACGGAACCTTAAAAAGTTTGTAATACTATTCAACATAGTATCGATCGCATTGTAGACAAGCGCCTTATCTGTACTGTATGGTATTTGAACAGGTCTTAAACGCCACACTGCTGAGCCATACCTTCTCCCAATATTTTTATTAAAGGTCAAAAAATTGGACCTTAGACCTTCCAAGCTAGCCTAGCCCGGCTTGGAGATGCAAATGACTGACATTATAAATGGGATGACTACGTTATGGACTGAGCGATTTACGGAGTAATCTTACTTCTAACCCGTGAACTCCTAAATACAGAACGTTTTAATGTTATTTAATTAAAATGTTATGGGTCAATTCGTTTGTGGTGGGGATCGAATCCTCATACGTTCTGGCTCAAAGACAACAACTCTTAACGACTTCAACATTACTGTCTAAATTCGATTTGGATCACAAAAATGTATTTCTGGTGCTAAACGCACTTTATATTCTTTTTTTTTTTCTAATTTTTGATACTTTTATTATCTACCAGCATTAATAGTATCATAAATCTGTAAGATTTCAAATCGCTATCTTTTATGGTTTGTGAGATAGACGCTTTAATAAATGGATGGACACACATGAAATGAGGTTTTTATACCTAAACAGTGAGAAACCCCAGAAACGTCGAATAACAATAGTTATTAACGTACAAAAATTTATTAAACAAATATTCATTTTTATTGCGTTATCTTAGTATCTTCAGGTAATATAAATTATTTTATTACGATATCACAAACTGATTTACTTATTCACTTACTTATTTTAATTAATTAATTATACAAACGACGACAAGTTTCTTCGAAATCTATAACCGAAAAACCGACTAGCGAAAAGTACCTAACGCTAAAATTAAAGAACTAAAATATTATTGAAACATACATTATTTCTTTGATTTTAGTTATCAACTACGTAAATTTTTAATCTGTGCTAAGTAGATACGGTGAGTAATGCGATAACGTGATTATATAATGTACTTGTCGAGATATGTGTTCATATTTTAAGGACATGCGAAATCATTTTCATGTTTTATGTAGAAAACTCTTCATTATCTATATTAATGTTATAACAAATGCGTATGTAAGGCACATCTAAACTATGGATAATTACAATAAACATAAATTAGATCCTCGATTTAGTTGAGCCGATTGCAATTAAAACGGAAATATGTCTGTATGTCTAGGTGTGGAATCTTAACGATAATGTATGTTATCTTCTGTGAACATTCTTTTATTTTTAGAGTACATCATCGAAACCTCGAAACAGCGCTTCGTCGGTAACGGCAGAAAAATCTCGGACTCCTGAGCGGACAAAGCCCGCAAGCGAGATGAAAGCGAAAGAAAATTATTGATAAACTCATGAAAAATAAACTTTATATATTTGTGGTCGAGCGACGCGTTTTACATTGCAATGAATTACGTTCACATTTATTCTATGAAACCGAAATTCAGTACATCCCACTGTATCTCTAATTCACTCCAATTGTAAGGTGAATTTACTTTTAGTGGACTAATAAATTTATGAAATAATAAAAAAAGGCATAATTATATATTGTACTTTATTAAAATGTGAATAATTATATATGAAAGGACCCTTGATTATTTAAGAAATATTGGATTGACACAATATACTTGATTTTCATAAACAAACTCCAAAATAAACTAAAAAAGGTAAAAACTAAATAATCTTTATTAAATTATTAATTTACAATCCTCGCATTTATATGCGAGGAATGTAAATCGCCCAAAAAAAAAAATAGTCCCGTTGTACACAAAATTTGCTTATATAAATTTTGTGTACAACGGGACTATTTTTTTTGTCGTTGCAATAGTTGAATTTAAAAATAAATTATTGAATAAACGATGACAATAACTAACCAATTAAATAAATGAAGTAACGGTCGAATAGTGCTTGCTATTTGATAACCTGAACAACAGAAATAAATAATAACAATTTAATAAAAGTCGCAACATCTGGATAAGCGTTTTTCATTGTAACTGTAAATAATAATTATTTTTAAAACAATATGTACACAATAAATGTTTTTGAACTAAAAATTTACACATATAAATAAAACATTTATCACTTCAGTGAACTGCCTCCGTTAATTATATTCACCTCCATTACACGCACACCGCGTGAATGTGCGTTATCTACTATATTCTATCGTCGAACACATTTGCTCGTGTAGTGTTTCACATCCGGATTTCCGTGTTACGGATCGTTGTTTTCTGCGAGCTTCGACTTTCTATCCTGTTGATTCTTAAGAGTAATAGACGCCCGAATGAGAGTAAAGAAAGAATTGCACAAACCATGTTTTAAGTTCAGAATTAAGGCTACTTTTCAATAATTAGGCAACTTAGTATCTAAACTAAGGTCGACAAACCGTCAGAGGTTTTAGTTAAATTACAACAGTCGAAGAGTACCTTCCATGAATATTAAACGTTTTAACTAAGGACCCTTAGCCTCGAGTTTATTGATGAGATTCTAAGGAAATATTAAATTACCTCAGAAGCTTGAGTTAATCCATATCTTTCGGCTCCACAAATATTACCTGCGAGGCTAAGTCTGATTTGTGCGCGCTCGGGAATACGTATTTATTGATTAAATGTGTACAAAAGCCGCTCTAATAAATGATTAATTCTGCAATTACAATGCAGTGCATTTTAACACATATCATTAGTTATCTACAGCTTTGTACGGTTAATTTATCAAATCATCAATTGCCTCTGATTAGAGTTCAGGGAGTCGATTTACATTATATTCATACACTAGCTGTCCCGCCCGCTTCGCTGGGTAATTTTTATTATAAATAAAATGGCGAAGGATTTACAGAATTCGAAAAATGTGTAGCCTAGAACCATCGACAAATCATCCCGCATCGAATGGGCCCAGCCTCATATCTATACGTTTAGTAGTTTTTACGTGGTTGGCGAACAAAGACAACCTATTTTCATTATATATGTATAGACTACGATACTAAATAAAAAACGTTCTTATTGAAAAATTATAAGTAGTAAATTTTTGTACCGAGACTCATATCTATTATTGTTGTCCATCTGTTAGTGTGTAGAGCTCCTACTGTTCCCTGTGTAGTTATCACAAGTCATTTGCAATGCGATTCTTGTTTTTAACGACAGATTTGTGAATGTTCTACGTAAATTTACAAAAAAAAAAAAAATATTCCATCATCATCACTATAACGAGTGGGAAATTATAACAATAGAGATATGTTTTCGGTGTGGTTATGTTATACAAGATAGAAGTTCATGAAATACTAATGAACAGATGTAGCTAATGATTATTATATTATTCAAGATTTCGCAACACAGAACTTCAAGAAGGTTCATAGGATCTCTTCAGCAAACCCTTTACATATTGAGGTTTCTCAGAGTTAACAATCAATATTAGGGATCACTAATAAAAGAAATATATAAAAACAAGTGATTTATGTCATCCATCTATACGTATGATAAAAGTGTTCATGTTATATGTGCACCGAAAATATTTATTAAAAGTCATTGCGAGATATATAAAACTGTTTCTGAAAACTTTGTCTATTTCTTTTTTAAACAAGCTAATCTACATAAATATTTGACAAATTTTCATAAGGTTTTCAAAGGTAACTTTAGCATACCTCTGGGTAAAATATACACGTTATTTCATAAAAATAAGTTCAGCGAGAATCAGAATATTTTTTTAAATAAATTTGCGCGCAAGAAGTTACGGTAGATTTCACATATTTATGAGTTTGATAAAATAGATTTGCCACCTTAGGTAGAAAATAATTTTCAACATAGCGCTTATACTAAAATGATGGAAGACATTCTACTTTATATTATTGGGATATAGCTAATGACCGACATTTTAAAAAAAAACACGACTTATTGAAGTTAGAAGCGTGTGTCGACTTTTCTAATCTTTTTTTTTTAATACAGTGTTTGCCATATTGTGTTGATACGTATACATACTTTTAAGTCGTTCTTGTTCCAAAGTTAGTTTTGACTTTGGTAGCAGAATTCTCAAAGTGTTGTCCGATAGGTTAATGCAGTAATTTTAGTGGGGCAACTATCGCAAAACTTCCATCCCATATTTGCGGATAGTTTCAGCTCCCGCGTCGTCTGGGCTATACTGAAATATAGTTTAGTAGTGCAATAAAGAGAGTTTCTTAACTCGATATTGGTTGTGGTTGGGTCGAAAAGAAAATTGTCTTATTAACATTTAATACTTTAAAAATCATATGAAAACTGCTTGCTGGGATATAATAGTAAATTTATATATATATATATAATAATCATAAAAAAAGATCATAAGAAAAAAACCCTAATTTTAAATATGAATAGCACAAAAAACGATTATTTTACTACTGGACGGCAAAAATATTCTAAAACAATAAATTGGTGGAGAAGTTTAACATTATTTTAATTCGTTATCATTTTTTTTTGGTTTTGTACAAACGTGGATATTTTTCTGCAGAAAAAAAAACTTATAGTGGCAATAATTTGAGATCTTAGTTAATATAAAATTTTAATATTAAATAAACCAACGATACAAATGCCTTTTCATCAAGGAACTTGATAATTTCTAAGGTGTGTATAGTGATGTAAATATTTCCATTAAAATAATTTTTAAAGAATAACAATATTTTAATACTGTACATACGTAATCAGCAATGGCGTACCTAGCAGAGGGTGGCGGCGGGGGCGGCCCGTACTGCGCGCACCCCTTTAGAGGAGACACCCTAATTCACCGGATCGTGAATTATGGATTCACAAAAAAATACACAACAAAAGAACCTTAACCATACATTAGTTCGTCCACCTATAGCAATTCGTAAAACTGTGGCAGATTGCGTAACTGCTTCTAGAAACTTCTGGGGTGACAGTACGGTATCCGCCCCAGGCGCCACCTGTGCTGGCTACGCCACTGGTAATCAGTTTAAAGACAAATCAAAATATAAGTCACATCAATTTCCTTGGAATAGTTAAATTTATTGTACAATCGTATATTATATGTAATTTTAAGATTGTATAAAAATATTTCTTTTTTTGTAAATAACAAAAACGACTCTGTTAGTATAAGAACCATCTCTATTTGTAGGCGAATGAAGATTGTGACAAAATTATCTTTCTAACAGACAGTATTAGAATGGTATTGTATATGTATATTTCTGTTAAATCGATTTATATCTCGGCTTTTGAATATAAAATTTTACAGGAAATCCTCATTTATAATACATAATTGAGCACTTATTAGAAATAAATTGATTCTTGGTTATTGGAAATAAAAAATGCCATTCTCATTCACAGCTTTTAACGTGTATTTATGCATTTTTTTGACAAAATATTTCAAAAACCATAACGGAAAAGCTGAAGAAGCTACACCGAATGCAGTGTGTGCTAAACAGCCTGATATCACTCATTTGTCGTATTTGTTTTTAAGCGCGGGACTGTGCATTTTTTAAATACACCGATATATAACAATTATTATTTAATAACATGTCAAATTCAATGAACCAGACCGACATAAGATCGAATTTAGAGATATGAATGGCGCGCCCGGTAATTCCACTACTTCTGTCCCTCTTAACTTAACCATAAACCAGCGCATGAGAGTGAGTAAAAAAATTAGGGGAATATTTGAACATACTTTTTGCTTTCGAGCATAGATAAGTAGAGGTGTCATATGTTCAAATCAAAATATTCTAAATTTTGCTTAAAGTTATTTTCTTATTTATTCACTTTACATTTATTTATTAACTAAGTACTTCAAGTACTTAAAGTAAATAAATATTGCTGAGGTAATCACTATCCAGACCCCCGTCTCCCATGTCATTAAAAATAAGCAAAGAAAATTTCCCTACTCCCTTTTGGTGCTTACGTAAGACTTGAATGGCTGAAAGCCATCCAAGCGGAGCTGTGGATACAACTAGTCAATATTTATTCACTAAAAAAAGGGTATATTCATTTGAAACGTTTGAAAATTTCATATTATTTTTACTGACACTACCTTAAAATCTAAATTTTTAAAGTACATAATATAATAATATTTTTTTTTATGAATCCCGTTTGTCTGTAATATTTTTAAAGTTATTGATAATCATGGAAGGTGCATCGACAAGTTCGACTTGAATTGGTATTTTGCATTTTACAAAGTTATATCACAACTGCTATCATTTCATACGACACAAAAAAGTATTACAATAATAATCTAAAGTTATATAAGAAGTTTACATAACTTCAGAAACGTGACATACACATGACAAGCGCCATCTATTTATCAGTATTTTAAAATTATCTTCTGTTTAAAGTCAATAATGATAAATACAGTCATTTTTTTTCATATTGATACCATCAACGGTCCATTTATTTCAAGGTTACAGTAGTTTTAAAATAATTGATGTTTTTTTTTTTTCATAATTGATAAGCATTTCTTTAAAATCATTATTTACCTAATTATCCGGGATCTTAAACTGCCCAATCTGCCGCGTTACCGACTGGTCAATCTGCCGGTTGTTTTCAGACAAAATTTTAAATACATGGATTTTTGAAAGTAAATTTCTACACGTCTGTTGAAATTATTATATTTCATCGTATGAGTATGATAAACACGAAGTTTAATTTAATATATAATTTCATTCATTTTATTTATATTGTCTACTTCTTTTGTAATACAAATTTGGTTACATAGTCTGTAATTTATTAATAAAAATTAAAGACTACGATAATAATAAACGTTATATTGAATTGAAGTGAATAGATTTATTCTGTTAATATTTTTTTTAGATTCATTGAATCGATGGGTATGAACTAGTAAATTTAAATGTTAAATTAAATTGCTAACATGAACTTTGCAAATAAAATTGCCAGATTGTGTCACAAGAATGAATAAACATTCACTTCAGGTGTTTTGTCATTTCTAATATGAGCTGACGGCCGATTTATGCGATTGACGGATTAAAAATTACTTCCACGTAAATATACTAATTCGATCTACAGATTCAGACCACTAATTTATTTTTATTGGGAAATTCCGCCACATAGATCCATTAAATTAATGCAACAAATTCAATTCAATCTAGTAGTTAGTATTATATCAACATTAGATCAAAAACCATTAGGAAAATGACGTAAATATACGTTCAACTAATTCAACAATATTTGTATAATCACACATTGTGATCATACATAAGATCACAATATGTATAAGGCAAAAACTATCATATATAACTATACTATTTTAACTCATTAATTTAATGACAGTGAATTTCCCTTTTGCGCTTGTTATATGTGGAATAATAAGACAACGATATAATTTGGTAACATTTTAATGACGTACCGTTTACAGTGATGTATTTTAGTGACACAGACATCTTTATTAGTATTGACTTATGAGATTAGTTGCCTAACTACGATTGTTTTTAGAATATTTAATTTTTCTTCGAAAAAAGCATTAACGCTTTTAACGGCTATTTCGCTACAATTCTCCTTTGCTCTTCATTGTGATGATGTTAATTAAGATATACACAATAGGATGATAATTAAGATAATAATTACGATCTTAATAATAAAAGCTTTGCAATAGCTTTGTGAAGGACGATCAGTCCTGGCCAATTTAAATTGACCTTGGTATGTCTTTTGGTATTCTTACTAATTATCAATAGTACGTTGCTGTATACAAAACACCAAAGTTGCAATTACTTTTTCTATTTTTAACTTCTTCAGAATTGAAAACATTCGAACTTATATTTTTGAGATGAATATTAAACAAAAGATTGTCTGAAGTTTCATTATGGTAAGAATATTTAATATACTATTTATAAAATACATTTAACATTTAATTTTTTTGTTACAGGGCAATATTATCGCCAAAGAAGACTGAGTCTGCGGACCCACATTAAATATGGCACAATTGATATGACCGCGAACCCACGTAAACGATGAATTGAATTGAATTTGTAATATTAATTTATCAAGGATAATGGAAAAATATTGTTGTATAAAAGTACATAAAAAAAGATAAAGTTAGGACGTTTTCGCTTCTGAATAAGCTGACCGCGTCCGGCTTTGAACGATTCAATAAGAGATTCACGATTCAATATCGGACAACTTTTCAGTCATATTTAACTTGGTAACTTTCAAATATTACTTTTGTGTATTTTTTTAATTTAATTTATTTCCAGTATATATGAAGCAAAGATTCATTTATGTGCCAAATAGAGGCCCCTTTAAGTAATTAAAAGTGCTACAATCTTAAGCCAGTTCTCAGTCCATATATCGATGGCGTGCTGTGTATATATCAACCGATCAATGTTGCATTACAATTTTGTACAACAGTTATGAATAAGTTTTAAATAAATGAATTGTTTTGAAATTTTAACGCCACACAAGTAATTGCTGGCTTTTAACCGACTTCAAAAAAAAGTAGCAGGTACTCATTACATCTGTATATTTTTGTGCGTATATTACGCGATATTTTCGTCAATTTTGAATGGATTACGATTTTCTTTTGTTCGATAAACTCTGAGGTAGTCCCATTGTCGTCCGGTCAGGATTTAGTAATGGATCCCAGAGAAATCGAAGGAATACCCTCAATTATTATAGTCGTCTACAATGTGTTTGAACTATTCTTTTAAGTTATTCAGCGCAGTAAATGCACTATTTGCGTATGGGACTCAGCATCTCCTGCCGCTGAGCTGATGATAGAAGCCACAGCACACCTTAGATTTATAGACAGGAATTGTTCTTTAATGGCTACTAGTAAACCTTCGAGTTTAGGATCATTGGATACCTTTCTATAGATCCCGTATATTTCATCGCTAGTGAGGGTCTGATGATAGATCCAAAGGGTAAATAGTGAAACTTGTCGGTACTTACTAGAAAACTCCTCGAGGATTGTTTCATTGTTTTTGTTTTGATGAGTTTTTTATGTTGCACAAACGAAAGTTTGATGATGAAACCAGAAAGTGGATAGTAGAACTGTTCAGTAGCTTATAGTAAATTGTTGGAGTTTTGATTCATTCATTTTGATGAGCCTTATACGTTTCATTTTGTAATGAAGGTTTGATAATGAGGCCAGGAGGTGGATATTAGAACTCTTTAGGACCCAGTTGTAAATTCTATGAGTTTGAGTCCAATCTTTTGGTTTCATCGGTCTCATACATTACATTTTGTAACGATGATCTGATGATGGAGCCAAAAGTAGAAAATGGAACTACAATTAATTATACAAAAATAACAGTTCCTACCACAAAAAAAAAAAACTAAATTTAACAAAAATATGTGTTATAAAATTAGTTTTAATTAAATATTAAAAGTGCTTAATTAATCAATTTTTTTGAGCCGGTCCAGCTAATGTAAGTTAGCATAGTTTAGATCGATCCTCCTTTTAACAGCTTTTAGAGCTGAAAATCGTTAAAATGAGGACGTCGACTCAAAATTAATTTAAAAAATAACTTTTTGTTAGAAGCCATTTTAAAAGGAAATGTTGGAAGAAGCCCCATATATATATGGTCTTAATATCTCAAAAAAAGTTAAACGCAACACAATAATAGGTTCAATTGTAGGTTTAGAGGATCTTTCGACTTACCCTATTTGAAAAGGTCCATGTATAATAATAGTTAAACTGCATTCAACATATTTTTTAATTATTTCATAGAAATATTTTAAAGATACTCCAACGAGATGAACGGACTATGTCCATTTTCAGGTAAGTGTAAATAAGATGGGTACAGACCGACGTATAATGAACAAAACCGTCCACGGAGTCGTTCCTCAGACGCGCTAAGTTCGCCGGTCGGGAAGTTATTACCGGCTCTTTTGTTCACTGCCTCGTAAAGTCGGAGCTTCGAGCGCCGCCGATGCCTACGTGTAACGGGGTCCCTCGGATATACGCTTATAAAATATCGTTTTATTGACACTACACAGCGTCCGGCAATTACACTAACTTCGGGCATATATATATTTCTATTTCTATGTATGTACATGTACATATATATATACATACGTGTATGTATATAAACTTTGAGAGAGTAAATTGACTAATCGATATAACAACGCTCAGCCCCAATTACTGAGTGTAGAGACTTGAAATATTGCAGAGAGATTCTTGTTATAAATAAGAAAAGATTTTTAGATATTCCACTCCTCAAGGAAGGAAAATGGTGAAATATAGTTGTATGCTAAATCGAAACTGTTTCCGCTACAGATGTAAAACTTTATATTTTACTTACTTACACAAATAAAGAAAGACTGCATATATTTCTTTTAAATTAACTCTGAAAGATGTAAAATAGAGGATGAACTGTTGTATGGAAAATCGAAACCGTTAAAGCTATTTATCTCATAATTTATATTTTAGGATAATTGGTAATCACTAATAAAAAATTATATACATAGCTCTTAAAAGTAACCCTAAAAGAGGTTTAAATTTATAATGTGATTATAATAAGGGTCGAAATTTTTATACAGAAAATATTCAAAGCTGACAACAATCTTATATATGCTTGTTAAAAATGAAAAATAATGGCGTGTACCACGTTCGGAAAATTGGTTCGAAGAAGGTGAAATAAGAGTTGGAATGCTCTATGAAGAATCGAAATTACCATGTGTTTTTTTGTGTCTTTAATAAATATTCGCTTACTATGAAAGCTATGTATTGTACGTGCGAACGAGAAAGTTCTAAAAAAATTATATTGATGACTACCAACTGAAATGTAGACTTAAAACCATGAAATAAAAGTGTTTTATTTGGAATTTCAAATTAATTATCGTACTAAAATTTGAATGAATCCTAATT
Organism: Eumeta japonica; assembly: GCA_005406025.1. Lineage (NCBI taxonomy): Eukaryota > Metazoa > Arthropoda > Insecta > Lepidoptera > Psychidae > Eumeta > Eumeta japonica. The sequence continues at coordinate 55,855 of BGZK01001426.1, forward strand.
TATAAATTAAAATCATTAAGTGCGTCTTCCACCAACTCCCTTTGAACTGACTTTTAACAAAAAGTCACTTTTATAAATTTTGCGTTCTACGTCCTCCTTTTAACGGTTTTTAGCCCTAACAATCGCTTTGGCCTTGGTTTCATTCTCGGTTTCGATCCCGGTCTCAACTTTCAAATTCTATTTCTCGTCCTATGTGGTATTGCAATTGCGTTACCGATCACGGTACTGATTTCGTCGAAGCCGGGGTAAGTCTTGGTATAATTATTTTTTATGAAATCCCTTATCGCAATGCAAATCTTACTGAAACAGAAAATAACATTGAATTTAACTAAAAATTAAATTCCAGAACTCGTAACTCTGTTTACATATAAGCATTTTGTCCACACTTAACGAATTCACACGAGACAATGACTGCTCATCTGCACGCCAGCGACCGGTGTATCGCTATCAGTTGCGTTGCGCTATTGCGTTTAGTCGAAGTCTAAGCGGTTATCGGATTAAATTGTATTTGTAACAAATAATAATCAGTTGATAATTAATAGGTAATGAGATCGCCAATGAACAACGCAATCTAGGATTTGCATTCATTTCCGTACCTTCATTCACGCTATCGCCGCTCGTGCCATATTTATTTTATGCATTACAATACTAAGTAAAGGAGAAAAATTTCATGAATTTCACTTACCTTGTTTGTCTCTGCCATGTTGGTTTATTAATAAGCTACATATTACTTTCATATTGTGAAGCCATTTAAAATATATTTTAATATGGAAGACAGATTTAACTATTATTCTTTTTGGCAGTAGAAAGACCGAAGAAGCGAAAATAGCTCACCGTGAGCTACATCAAGTAAGTACAATATGAATACTGTACTGTAGTTTTAACTGATTTATATGCAACAATTTTGAAGTAATATTTATTATGAATAATGATTATAAATAAGAGACAAGCAGTATTAACAAATGTTTGTGTGGTACCTCGATTTTTGGGCTTGTATGATATGTAACCGGCAACAATGAAATAAAGACTATGAAATGGTAATGATTCCATAAAAATAAATAATATGTTATAAAATAATAATTTCCATTAGTGTAGAAACAATACAGTGATTTCCGTGATGTAAATGATAAAAGATATTGTTGACTACTGGTAGACATAACATAATATTATTCAAATGTTTGAATAATGTTTTAAAATTAATAAAATTAGAAACAGTTTTCATAATCACTTAGACAACATTTTTTAATTTGAATTTTATCACTTTCAGATAAAATTCAAATTAAAAAAGTTGTCTAATTGACAATCTGTGATTTGTCTGAAATATTTAACACACTTGTGAATTTTGCCTAAGATTTTGATCCAAATATTTTTAAATAAGTTTTTTATCAATATTAACTCTGATATTTTAGTTGTAAATACAAAGCTTTGCTATAATAAGGCATTGCAATGCTAAAAAAAATAAAAAAGAAATAGGCAAAATCTAAAATGAAATGATATTGATCGCTTATCCCTTTGCAGCGAAGTGGTGAACGGAGCGGCAATAGGTCATTATAAATAAACATATAATTTTTACTTTTTTGAAATCTACAAAACATCAATGTCATATCTAGTGTAATTGAGTCATTCTCCTAAACAGACTCGTGTGTATATGTCGGAGAACACTGTTGGAGTATCACGAGAGTCGCGGGCGAGAGCGGTCACGGTGTCGATCTGTACGTGTGCATTGCCGAGTGTGACTTCTGGTGACCCTCAGGAAAGATCCTGGTCGAAGAAGATGTAATCCTGAAGAAGAAGCTGGTATTTTATATAAGGAGTAATCTTATAGGAAGATTACTCCTTTCACTGATTGATATGTTACTGCTCTGAGAATTACTCGTTAGAGGAATTCAAAGACGAATCCATGTAGTTTTCAATTTGATTTTTCGTCAATTTCCGCAAATGTACATTTGAAATTGCAGCTCTTTCAGTTATGTAATACATTTAATAATAAATGGTAAATCAATAACTTATGATACCTCCATATTCATGAACAATTTTTTTGCCCATTTCTGCCGGCAGTGGACAAACGCAGACGAGAATGGAACATAAAAGCGCATCATACTCGCAGCCGTCTGCGAAGTTTACCTTTCAGAACTTGTAGGAGGGAACATTGCACTTGGCCGTGCATCAATGGGCTTTGAGCTCTGTGACGAATATTGTACGGGCTTTAGAATTGCGAGTTATTGTTATTATTGTTGAAAGGGGAACAGTATTCTTATAGAACGGCAAATTTGTATCACAAACGGGACAAACTCTGTTCTGATTCAAATCGATAGAAATATGAATTAAACAAACGAGTAATTAAATCTATGATTTTGTTCTAATGAAATTTTTTTGTCATATATCAATTACGTTACAGACCTGTTTGATCCTACAAGGTGACGTCATGAGTTATTTGATTTCGATTCAGATGCGGGTACATGACAAGTGACTTTGACTTCATTTGTTGTCACATGTCGTATCGTCAATATACAACGAGTTATACGTCGTGGGATGATTGATGCGCTAGAGAATGAAAATCCTGAATCGCATTAATGGTTTGAAACCTCGTTAAAGTCATGACCAGTGACCCCTTTACTACATTGTTTTGTCTTATTTCGAAATATCAATCTCCATTTAAAGCGGCATGATGAAAATAGTTGAATTTTGTTGAAGATGCACTAGAATGTACGACAATACCCTACGTTCGCGATATGCTTTGATCCACTGCGAGGACTATGTACCGACTAAAACTAAAACTTCGTACCGACCTAAGTTTTTATTGGATACATATCTGTTTTTCAGCCGGATAATATGTGGATCGCTTAGGGGAGTGCAACGAAACTCGTTGGAGGACGAGTCTTTGTTTTGAAAGACCAAGATACTTGAAATATATTTGATTATCCTTTACACTTCAACAAAACAAGACTAGTTGAAAATTTCAGAGGTAACATTATCTTATTAATTAAATCGATTGTTCTTAATTTTTTACACACTTCATGCACATTAGTGGGTTATCTCCATCGAAAATTTTAGAACAAAATCGAGTTAAAAATGCCTAACAATCTGTAGGATAATGCTATAATAACAATTTATTAATGAAATCCACGAAGATTAGTCACATGTAACGACTAAGCCGCTGGAAAATTTCAAGTAAACACAGTGCATACACGAGATGCAAACAGCTGGACGTGCAGAAAATATAAAGAAACACGCCACCACCGGCACTTTGACGATTCTTCCGTGACGCCTACAAAGAGGTGACGTTCGCCGTCTTTCGCCGCACCACTTACGGAGTCGTCTCCCCCTGAAGACCACTCTCCATCATTTTCGCTCCCACTCCCGCTCCCGGGACGTGGTAGAATATTTTTGAACAATGAATATGTGAATGTGTTCATAATTTATACCGACGCATAACGCGAATGTTTCGCATGAATTCGCCGGGGCAACTGTCGACCCGACTAAATTGTACGTGGCAGTGACACGACAAAATGACACGGAATATTTTTTATTATATTCGCTCACTGCGCCTTAATCTTCCAGAATCAAGATCTTCGTATCGTTGGCTCGCGTTGGCTTTTATTGGAATTAGAATATATTTTAGCTTTCTCACAAGCCGCAATACACGTTCATAACCGTCGTGAGTTAGTAACAGCAACGAAATTGTTTCTCTAAATTATTGAGAATGCAATTCGTCTTCCTCCGCCAGATCGCGAACTCGATAAGATCTTTTTGTTGGGAAAAAAACACGATACGGATCTGCCCGTATCGAAATAACAAAGAAAAAGGAGAGTACGATAATTCGATAGATAATGTCACTGTATCATTTTCTCGGATGTGTACACTATCAAAGTAGCTGTTATTGCATACTTCAAAAAAGTGATACGACATTTTGACCTCATACTGATTAACAACTTCAAAGTTAAAGCAGCCAATTAACACTAATATACTTTAGTGTTAGTTGGCCACTCTAATTTTTCTATTCTCTCCTTATGTTCCTACTCTCTTTTTTAATGAGCATATTATGCCTACCGGTGACGTAATTAAGATCCATAACTGGAGTGAGGCTTTCTTAAATTAAATGTAAATTTAATTTAATTGATTAAAGTTTTTATAGTAGCTACCAGTAATAAATTTTTTTTTCGGCCTTGTCGTGTCAATGATTCTGCTCTTCAAATAGCAATTAGAATGTGAAATGAGAATTTCTCACAACACCTAATGTAATGACTTTCATTAAATTTATTTGAATAAAAATCCGGTTAGCAGCAATTGGGACTCGCGTGGAGAGGGTTTCTGTAAACAATCGCATCGCTTAGTATGTTGCTTTAATTAAAAAAAATAATGGTCTATGCACTTTATTTTTTTTTTTAATTTGTAGTATAGATAAGTGTCTTGTACAAGCCGCTACTTAGTTTAGTAGTTAAGTAAGAAAAATAAATATTTCTAAGGGGGCAACTCAATATACGAAGGCTGCTATTTATGTATCCGGAACTGGCCACATACAGAACGATATTGATAAAGTAATTACAATATTTAAAAATGGAAGTTCTTGGCTGTAGAATACAGTTTGTTTCATATAACTGTCTATTCCACTACAATTAGGGTGTTATTTAGAAAATTATGTGTTTTTATCACCATGTATTTAACTCGTGAAAAAAGCGATGAAGCACAATCAAAAAACCACAGTGTATCACTGATTTAGTAAGTTTAATTGTAATGTTCACGGACGAATTTAAAGAAAGTCGCTCTAAATCGGTTGTTGTACCACAAAATATCGATGCTGTGCTAATAATACAAAATCGTAATTTTACATATCGCAAGATAAAAACGTCCCTGGACATAAATATGACGACCATGGATAAGATATTACACGAAAATTTAGCTGTAAAAATTATTTGTTGACGTTGGATTCCGCAAAACTTGAGTATTGATGAAAAGCAGGCTTGTGTCGATTGGTGTAAAAAAATCGTAAAAAAAATACAATCATTGTGCATCAAAAGCTTGTTATAATATCTATGGATGTTCGAAAATGAGCAGAACTCAACAAAAGTGATTTTTGCCAAAAGCACTGAAGCAAACGGTTGCCTGTTTTTTTAGTATAAACAAACATGTGGTTACAGTGTCACTAAAGAATCGTAAAATGGTTAATTCAAAGTGGTGGACCTCCATTGTTTACCAGAAATCTTTGAAGAAATAAGAAAGAACAACCCATAACACAGAATCATTCTTCATCGTGAGAATACTAGCTCTCACACGTCGGCCGAAATAATTCGGTTTTTGGAATGCCAAAAGATCGAATTGACGGGTTACTCTCAGTGCAGCACCGATTTGGCACCCATCGATTTCTGTTTATTCCCAAGCGTGAATAAATTACGTAGTTAACGTTTTTCTAGCCGCGAAGAGGCCGTTGATGCGTTCAAAATGCACGTTTTAGAGATACCTCAATCACAATGGAAAAAGTGGTATAAAAATTGGTTTCAGCGTATGCAAAAGTGCATAGATCATCATGGCCAACATTTTTAAAAGAAATAAAACCATATTAAATGATAGATGTCTGTATCTTTTTGATATTCCGGACATATAAATAGCAGCTCTCGTATGTAACAGAAGGTGAAAAAATTTTTTTCATCAAACATCAACGTGTAGCACATATTTCGACAATTATTTTAAATTCGCTTTTGGGTTTCTGAGCAATTTTTTTATTAAGTTAATATTTTCCGATTTAATTGCTCCGAAAATGTACCCCACTCTATTTTTTTTTAACCATATGTGCTAAAAATGTGGGGTAAAATTGCATACGTAGCTCTTAATAAATACTTTCAAGGAAAATAATTTTGAACATGATTGGACATACCGTTTTTGAGCTTCTGCCAAAATAAGTACGCTTCTCAACATAAGGACGTAAGTGCCATGAAGTTACTCTCTTTGCTGGTGTTTTTTAGTTTTTACTATTTTAAGAGTAATAATCAACATACCTATTTTTTCGCTAGTTATAGGTGATTTTAAGTGCTTATACTTGTGCGAGCAACATGGAAAAAAGTGTAATATTGTATTTTTTTCATCTGTAGTGCAATTTTTGTAGTAATTGCTTCGGAACCCTACAGTGAGCATAGTCCGACATGCTCTTGGCCGGTTTTTTAATTGGTAGTTTTATAGATTAGATTACATGATTTCACTTACGAAAAGCAAAAAATAAGTAGTCATATGAATTTATACTTACTTTGTATACACACGTATAAAATATAATATAAAATTATATAGAAGTTTTACGACAAACCTTTTATTTGAATAAATATGCATTAATAAGATAAAAATCCCAAAAATTTTCTTTTTATTTTCTGGAATGTCAATCACATACTTGCCCTTTAATACGATAAGTTTTTCATCACATTTGATAAACTATATTTTTTCAACGTTTCCTTCGATATATACACCGCATTATGCATGTGTTGCATCAAATGCACGGGTTCAATCGGGATCACCATCGGTCAGCCAGCTGCAAACTGCACGTGTGCACCGGGAATACCTCGCCGCCATTAGCACGCCGCGCACGTGGATTAGGCGGCATTAACTGAATCGAATTCAGCGAGTGAGCCCCCCGCAGCACTAGGCGATACCAATAAGCCGCGTTAAGTGCTCCTACAAAGCCTATTATATTAGATTTACGTATATAAAGGCATTTTGTGCGTTCAGTGCAAACATGGAGAAAAAAAAAGGTGTATGGAGGTTTTGAAGATAGCATTTGACATTGATAGCGGATGCGTTTAAACTTTCATACATATAAATATATTTATCATTTAATAACAAAGAAAATGATCTCAGGATTTCTTTGCTGTTCCCATATATACCCAGGACATCCTCTTATATGTCCTGGGTATTGTGACACTTGTAGGTGTATTTAAATAATTAGTATAGTATATCGACGATAGGTTTCTGGATTTTGTTAAATGAAAGATTCAAATTATGATTTTTATTTTTCATTCTTCATTCATCATTATAAGGCCTATGTGGTATTTAAATGATCCTTCGTGTACTTCTGCGGGAATTCAATTCACTGTCTAATCTTTTTGTAGATTACTGTAATTCACGGATATAAAATACTCGTATTATATATTTTCTTTTCTTCAACTGTCTGTCAACGGTTTCATAAACTAGCTATCTGATATTATATTTAATTATATTAAGATTTATCTCACTATCGAATCATTCCATTTTTTTTTGAATTTCGTTAATTACGCGCCAGCCTTGCATTAAGAATTTTAACGAGACATAACGCCAATAGTCATTTCTTAAAATGAGAGGATAATGAACTGTAGCAATTAGATCATTATCCTATTTGCGTTTTAAAATCATTCTAAAATTAAACAATTAAAAACATCTAACAATTTAACATAACGTTGTTGAAATGGATGTTTCATTAACCTAATTAACCAAATTTCATTAACCAAATCCATATAACCGCTTTAATATCACGACTGAATACATAAAAAAAAGGTAAATATCCAATTGAAATTCTAAGCGAATATTCGAGCTTAGCATGGTCGCTATAAATTGATATTCTATAATATATTCAATAGCTTTCGCCCGCGGCTTCGCCCACGTGAACATGAAATAAATTATTCCATTTTCTATATCGTCCAATTACACTGTCAACCCTGTTGCGAAACCCGATACAGTTCTCAGTTTCGCCCTCGATTAGATTCAGATACAATAATCTCAGATAAACGCATGCACGGAAAACACACATAGCGATTTCTAAATTATTTTATTCTGAAACGATAAATAACCGCTCCCGTTTTATCGGACCCCGGATATCGGTCCTCACGATTCCAACGCTAGATCGCTGCTCATCTTGATCCATTCTTGAACACTGTTATTACAAATAACGAATCAGTTTATAAAAGTGAAAAATCAGTACTAACTTCATACCAGAAAAGTTAAGGCCAAAAGCTAGTGTACACTAAAACTGACTGAGAGCTATAAGAGTTAGCTAAAACCCTAGTTACGAGCAAGCTAGATAGGACTAGAGAACACTCACAGCGCACATTTATACTCTGTTACTCTATTCATTAAATGTATACGCGTGGTAACCAAACATATATTAACAGCAAGCCAGATAACCTTTTTATATGCTAAATAGAAACAGGTTAATCGAGGGTTAATCGAGTAGTTGTTATCGAATTATAAGCGCACAAACTCATGGATGGAGAGACGTTTTTTATATCTAATAATAAATAGAATATATTTTATTAAAGATGTAATCTTATTGTACTTGTTATACTGCATAACTGTAATGTTTATACATGTAATACCTCATTTCATTCAATTATTGTATAGGTGATTTATTTGAGAATAGTTCTTAAGAACTAATATAATATAATATTATTTTGTTGGGCTCACGTTTCTTTATAATTTCGGAACAAAATAATTATATTCGGTATACATGAACAATATAAAAGAGTTCAGTATTAAAAGGGTAAAGATATTGAACTCTAATATTGTCTATTATTTTTTTTTGGTTTTGGAACACTCACGTGAATGAAAATGAATTTACATAGGTGCCTGATTGAATAGGTTATGGGATTACATTAAAAGTTATCGACGCGTTGAATTTACAGCTATATACAAAGGGCAGTAAAAACTGTATGTGAACGGCGCGATTCAGGTCAGAAGGGCTTTGAGGCAGAATAAAAAAAATATGGCAACTTTTTTAGGTGGTTCGCAACATCCCAAATACTGCCCCAAGGGATGTCTGTCCTAAACGCCGTAAGAATCTACATTAAGTTATCTTTAACGTACAAAGTTCGTTTACGTTTCCGTTTCATGTTTCACGTTATGTTGAGATGTGTGGTCATCACACTCTTAGTTCAATTATTATGTATAGTATATCGTAAAGGTAAGTTAATATGAAATTCAAGATTCATAAATTAATGTTCTTTGTACGTTTTAAACTGAATGAATATTCACATTAAAATGATTTTGTTTAAAACATATTTTTTATCTGTTCATATGGATACATAAAAATTTAAAACAAAAATAGTAACTGTTTTAGAAATCTAATTTGTTATCCTTATCGCATAAATTCGCGATCACATCTTAGGCACTTAAGATGAAATACATACATTTTTGGTAATGATCGTGTTGTTATTGGAAATATAAAATTGTCTGGTTTTATCGGTAACAATAACAGTTATAACGAAAACAGCATATCGGGGACAATTATATTTATTGCCTGAAATCTAAAAATATAAAATTCCCCATCTTCAGTATATTTATTTATTTTCACAATACATTTTTTCAGAAATTCATCGCCTATCACGAGTCACAAAAGGCATCGAGCCTTCTCAATTCTCGTTACCAGCAGATAAAGAGCGCTCACTCTGTCCACCCACTGATGTACTTTTTTCAGAATTCGCGTGCTCGCGTCGCTAATTTCATATTTCCAATTCGCCACGTATTTATCGTCCAATTAGTCGCGGTTGCGCGCCCCCCGCGGCCGCGCCGTCTAGTTCGCGAGTTCGCTACAGGCGGCCTCTGTGGCGCCATCTACTCCGCCGCGGCGAAGTTTCGTCCGCGATCGTTTACCAAACTTTGCTCTCGAGGAAATTAAACGAAATACGAATTCTTGCGGCGGGGCATTTGTTTATGTCATTACGTAGATGCGGTTCGCGTTTAACAGGACAAGTTTCGCCTTTGATTTTATCGGCGTGCTTATTTCGCAAAATAATTTACGGAAAGTAAGACGATTGTAGAGGTAGTTAAGGGTATTTGAACATTTCGTTTATTACATTAGTTAAAACTATTCAGATTTATCCACGTACAGTAAATTTATTTCTGAAGTATTAAAAAAAAATAACAATACAGAATACTTAATGACATCACTGTTTTGAATCTGCCAGAAATGACGTCATTATTTAATAACTTTGAAATCACATAAAATCTGTCCTCAGCTAGTAGTAAACATTCAGCTCATTGTTTCATATCTTTCATAACATTTAATTTTGTTTAATTTCTTATTTCATCTGTTCTACTTTTAGATCTTATTAAAGAATTACAATGTCTCAGTACTATTGTTAAATAGATAACATTGAGAGCTGACTGATCAATTAGCATACTAAAAATGGTTGTTGTTTGAAAATTAGAAATCGATGAAAAAATAGTAACGCTTGGAATTAAAATGAAAAATTGAATTGGTCAAAATTTCAAAAAAAATCATATTAAGTATGCATAAGAAAAAAACTCACTAACTACATTTTTTTACCACATCTTCAAGTTGCTCTGTATTTAATTATTATGCATTATTAAAAGTTTTCTTTAACTTCATCTGTGGCTTGATGTTACTTGCTCGTATCATATAAACTCTGAAAACTATTTTTACAACTGAAACTTGTGTACATAAGATAAATATGTTTGGAACGATAATAATAAATCTTATTAACGACCATGGACTAATACTGCAAAAAAGACTATACGTCTATATATGGTTAACACACAAAACCTAATCGAGCGAGTGAATTTTTAACTTAAGTCAACTTAAAACTGGTAGCTTCAGGCTTTGGAGAACATGTTATCATTAGTTCAATTTTAGGTTTTATCGATCATAAATATTAGATCATAATCAGAATAGTTTTAGCCTGTAAATTTTCACCAAAAAAAAGTGTTCCTAGAAATAAAATGAATATATTCATCATTACTACACTGTTTGATGTATCACAATAGAATAATTTGTATTTGATTTGTAGTTAAACACTAATTGTTATTAATCATACTGGTTTGTAAAGAAGTAATAAAAATTATAAAAAGTTTCAAAGAAAAATCTAGAATGTCATATATTGTTAATACTCACAAATAAATTAATAATAATTTTTTTGTACAGATTTTTTTTACATTTATCGATAATAAACCAATCGTTTCCCTGGGCAATATATGTTTACAGAAACCTGTTTATCTGATAACACTATGCTTATCTTTATGCATGTATTTTAAAAATTTAATAACGTTTTTCAAGCTGATCTCGTGAACTGTAATGTTTTATTTCATCGACCACTGCATTGATAAAGTTGTAAAGCGCGAGCACTCCTTAAGCACGTGACTGCGATAAGTGTTACTTGGCGAGAGAGCGTGCTACGCCTGATACCCGTCTATACTCGGCGACTGCTCATCTACAAATGCAATAAAAATGAGGGTCTATCTGTCTTTTCGTCCGACCTAATCTTCTTAACAGCACAACAGGTCATAATCAAATTCTGCATAGAAGTGGATTATCTTGAGGAAAAACTATATCTAAGTTATATTTAATCAAAATTAAAATGTACAATCACCAGAAACATAATGGTGACGTCTAAGAGAGGTATGATATCGATATCGGGACCGGTGTAGAATAGAAAGCAGGATCGAGACTGGAATCATTGCTAAATTTCATTTGCGTACAGCGAAACACAAGGATACATAAAAAGTTTCATAGAAAACTTAAAAAGTGGTAAAGTCATTAAATAACTTATAAAATGAAGGTAATATCAATGTATGTAAAATACTGGCTTAATTTATCACATATTGCGCTTTTTATATCGATAATAAATATCATCCAATGTATAAACCAAATAATAATAATTTAGATAAATTTCGTTTACTCCATTAGAGTTTTGAGAGTTTTGGAATATTTTGCATACCACACCTTAAAATCCTTTGAAAAGGTTTTCGCAAATGCCATTAATCTATCATCTACTACATATATCTAAAATGACATTTCTATTTTTGCGTGTATAAACATGTGTTGTTAAGAGCCTTCGTATTTTAAGGTTAATACTACTTTTAAGTGAATATAAAAATAGGATATTATTGAAAAACTAAAATAGTCCATAGGACACCCGCATCTACAATAAGACTACAAATCGAATGGAGTGTTAAATACGTAGATAAAAATTCATGAAATTTTTGCGGCATAGACTTAAGTGGAAAGTCAGCTGTGAGTACCTTTTGGAAAACAGTACTGTAATATTAAGCCTGCATTCAGATGCGTGAATAATAATGTCCACATGCTTATCGTAAAATGATTATGTCTATTTTGTTTACGGATTTAAAAAGGAAAATAAACAAGCATGGGATTACTAATCACGGATAAAGAGGTACAACTAAATAATGAAAAAAAAAACTAAAATTTGAAGTACAAAACAATACTATTATAAAAAATCATAAATATGTATATAAATCAAAAAAATAATGCGGCAAATTATGAGGTTAAAGAGGTGTAAGAATAAACTTGTAATAAATTGCTGTGTTTAGTTAAAAAAATAACCGAACGAAACTTACACCTGAAAAAATATTAAACAGTGAAAATTTAAGGGCTACGAAAAAAATTGCAGTTAGAGAAATTGAAAGACGTTCTTACTGCAATGGCCAACTAGTTAAATATAAATTGTTATTTTGAAATAATAAGAAAATCGAATACCCTTTTATATGTGCTACACCACGTCCCTAAAGAAATATTAGGGCAACTTCAACAGAGAAAAAATAGGAATAAAGAAAAATGATAATAGAAACAGTCTGTCTCAGATTCCCCGGCGTCAGACAGTAATGAAACAGAATACTAAATCACATTCGGATTCACATCCCGAAACATTATTACAAATAGCTCCTAGTCGTGATGCGAGAACAAGGCCATACTTGTTATCAGATCAAACCACAAAACGACATATTTAAAAATTTGGTTATTGTTACACTACCTACCTGCGAAACAAAAAAATGTAATTATAAGACAGCATTTCAAAAACTATAAATCAGATTAATACCTACTTATTGTTCTTTAATAGTCCTTTAGGAACCTTTATTAGTCCTCTACCATGTATCTGTTTCTATAATTAAATGAAAATCGTAAAATTGTATGTGTCAAAAAATATTAAAACTGCATCACTTTGTGTACTGAGTATGTTTAATGTATCTTAAATGTGTCTAACGGATATTTTATTAGCGGTTTAAGAAATTTTTGACCTTTGAGATGCATCATTAGACATCGTTTCATGAAAAGACTCACCATTACTACAAAGGTAACTAGTAAAAAATTAATGACCACTTCTCAACTTGACTATTAGATCAGTTCAGCATCAACCCGATATTTGATTATCGATGGTATCACTCGTGTGAGGCATGCAAAATTTTGGCTTTGTTAAAAAAATATCAGAATCGGCTTGTCAATTATCGTTGTCTACCTGATGAAATCGAATGTGCGAATTTAATGAAAAGCCAAGTGCAAGTATAAACACGGGCAATACATTTTCATCGTCACAGCCTCCGGTGACGCTTCAAAGTGCTTGATTAAGACGAAACTACCACTATGTTTTTAGCCAGCGTAATGCTAGCCCACCCTGGAGCTGGAACTATGCGGACCAGTAAATTCGGCGAATACTAGAGAGCGCCATCTACGCCGAGCGCAACATGCACACCCGTGTAAAATCCGGGGACGGCCTCGTTAATTTCGGCCTTGTCAGGGTGGGACATCCCCTTCCCAGTACTCGGTCGTGCCGAGCTGCTAACGGCTTCTTAGATATTCAGAATTACTCGGGCTTATCTCTACTTTCATCGACCCGAAGGCGCCGAGATAGCGCCGTGCTCGTCTGCGTTCGTTTGCTTTTCATAGGGCGAAGGTTAGGGTATTGCGAAATTTCGCTAATTCTTCTTGAATAAATTATAGTGCGTTTGTTTTACACATTTGTAAATATCTCATAAGTTTACATGACTTATATAAAATACGAATAGATACTTTAATGGCTTTTTGCACTAGCTGATTTAATCCGAAAGTTTCTTAACAATAGCAAGGCAAGCAGGCACTATTTTAAATATTCACAACTAACGGTCTTGAGGGCCAATTATCGGGACACTAGCTAATACTTTTCGTCCATTAAATAACTAAAACCGTCAAGTTAGCGAGTGAAAAAGAAAGTGTAAACTCTCGTGACCGGCCTTGGCACAATAGGCTATCGAATACTTTTGCGTATTGTTAGAGAAATTAAATCTGTTTATTTGTTTATTTTAATGTTAGGAAAACACAGTACACATTGTTTATTGTATATTCATGTATATGTACATAAGAAAAAAAAATTATAATAATGTAAATTATTACGGCGTCGAGAGTGCATAACATAATTATATTGAATATAAATGACGCGCTATGTTCTTAATTTACGCAGCGATATTAAATTTTTACATGATATCCTTGTGATTCTTATTCTAGTATTTGTTTTTTTTTACATTACTTCTATAGTCCCTATTTAAAAATATGTTGTATTTAAACTATTTCTTTTAACTGATTAATATTGTTACTAATTATAGCATAATTATATAAAATCACGTCAACTTTCAAAAGGGTAGGCAGAGACTTTAGATTTCCAAATGGTACGTCCTTTGCACATATCTCTTGCTTCACCGACATTCATTCATATTTTCGTGCAACCTCGTTGATTAGTGTGCTTACCATTTGACCGTTTTTAGGATGCTAGCAATATTGATTTCCTACGGCGACCCTTACCGGTCTTTCCGCTACACATTCGCTCTATAAATTTGTTTTGTCTGTCTACTTTAATTCATGTTTTTCAGATGGTCAAACCACCTCAACATACTTTTTTTACTCTAGCCTCTACATCTTCCTTCGAACCACACCGCTCTCTAACATCAATGTTTCAACATTAATCTTTCAGAGTCATTAAACACATAGTACGCATTTTTTTTCTTCCATACCTCACTTTTAATACCATACACAAGCATAGATATAGCTAAACGCGTTTGTCGTGAGACACTTTTACTATTCATAATAAGCAAGCAAAACCCCAATCACTTTACTTCCCGAATTCATTCTCCTTTCGATATATCTATTATGTTTACCATCACTTGTAAACAGACTAACCAAGTATATGAACGCATTCAATAGTGCCTTCGCCTCTTTCAAACATCATCACTTTATCACCTTAGCTTTGCTGACATTTACTTGCATACCTTTTTCTTAAACGAATCATATATTTTAGTGACCATCTCCTGCAGCCGCGTAAGGACGGCATAAGGATTACTTGGTCGTCGGCGTAGAAGAAGCATTTGACAGATAGCTCATCTATGTTCATCCATTCTTAGCCTACACTCATACATAATCTTTCAGATTATGTATTCAGCCACCCATGAACAAATTGAATAGACACACACAAAGCTACACATCATCTGATATCCCTACGAATGTCAAACCGGTCAGTGTGTGACACATCAATTCTGAAGCAGGCACTGGAGTTTCTGTATAAGGATTGCAATGCCTTGTATCAATCCGCTATTCACACCGTGTATAGGGTCTTTATATATCATTTTTTTCATTCTATCATAAGCTTTTTCAAAAATACGGAAAACCTTTTGGCCCTTGGTTAAAAACTTTTCCCTAATTTTTTTGCAGAGAAATAACTTGGTCCGTAACACAATCACTTTTCAAAATTTCGCTTATACACCCCAGATCTAATTTTCAGTCTCATTTACAACCCTTTCAATAACGATTTTTGCATACCATTTGACCACTGTATGCGAAACTTGTTACTAATTTCTAAATAATATAATATAATTGATATTAAGTACAAATAAAATACCAATCATTGATTCTCAATAAACGCGATGTATAATCGATAACCGTAAAATAATCATTTTAATTTTACCACAGTAGACTAATGATAAAGGTCATAAGAATTTGACATTCGGTAACTCATCGCAAATTTAGATCTCAATAGTATTAATAAATTAAGGACAGCCATCAATTTGCGACTGAAACGAGAATAGAAATTCTGGCACACATCTGTCAAACATTGGCCTGTGATCTTTACAATTTCATGTCCGCTTAGTGGGTAGCCGTCCCACGCTATACGAGTACTTCCTACAGTCGATGGTGGCATCTTTTCTTCCCCAGAGGTTGTCAGTTCTACGAGCGATGTGGCCCGCCCATCTTTGAAGTGAAAATGCAGTCAAATATGTCAGTCACTGATGGATGAACTATAACTAGAACAGTTATAAATAAGATATTTTTTAATATGATCAAAAGTAAATTTATAAGTGTAGCAGGTCAGATCTTCAATGCGTTAATTATAGTTTTCTCTATATGTAGTTTTAATATTCCCAATTACGATTAGGTAAAATTTATTTCAAATAAGCCGGTTTCATTTAGTAAATGAACTTGTGTTTATGCGTTTTATTTAAATGATTTTTGTTTATCTTTAATTGTATGCCTTCACTTTCATCTTATTGTTTAAAATTTCATTTTATTATTGTATAACATTATATTGATTTTTATAAATTTTCATTTATAGAATACCTCAATTAAAAACAGTTTTAAGAACTATACCTCGTTTCATCCTTCATCCAGCAGAAACTACTTCAATTAATGCTTAGAAAAGAAATCAGTTTCATATTATTTTTAAAAAGAAACCAGGAACCCATACGTACCTACACGTTTTAACTCGCTTCAAGTCATTAAGCTATCCTAGATAATTAGATTAGTTTAATTTCTATTGAACGAATTTCAGTGAAAGTTGGTTAAATCGTTAAATGATTGAATGACTTTTGGTTAAATGTTTTTGCTATTACAATTTTGATTTTATTAATGCTGTTACCTGATTATTTGGATTTCAATTATATAATCATAAACTTTGCATTGCAATGAACAACAGCTTGCAGTAGCAAACCATATTGCCGTCTAATGATAATTAAAGATATAAATTGAAAATCTCATTGTATGAAAATCTCGAGTCAGGTTGTTTATTTGCGATGAAATCCGAAACTACTTAATCGATTTTAATGAAATTTTGGACTACGTATGTAATTTGGTCCAACTTGAGAGATAGATGGTGCATTTGTCGAGATCTAATTATTTTTCAACGAATTTTTTTTCCTCAGATTTCTCATCCAAAAACAAATAAAAATAAAAATTTTAATATTCCTAGACTCCCGCCCTTTAATCATCCTAAGACATATTGACAAAAATATGTTCACCAAATCATGACACAAAACAAAAATTAAATTCATTACTATATTTTTAATAAACTATATTGAGTAGGTGTAGATCGGCCGTGATGTCGAAATGTAAAATGGAATGGGAAGCAAAATGAGAGCCAGGATTGGGGATGAAAATGAAAACGAGACCGAGTTCGAAATTGAGTGTGAGATTGCCACCAAAAACCAAAGCCCGATTGCAATCAAAATACAGGAGATGAAGAAATTATTTGCCTTTGGCTTCGTTCAGCTGAATCGGAATTGTGACTGTTAGCAGCTACCAGTCACAGTTCTGATTTAGAGTGGAAAACTAGAAAACAAAGTTAGAATGGAAAATGGGACAGAGAATAGAATTTAAAACGGGAGCAAGATCAGAATTAAAAGCGGAACCGGGACCAAAATTAAGAATGGGACTAGGGTCGAAAATGTGTGTGGAGTTATGGAATCGGAACCCGAAACAAAAGTACGACTTAAAAAAATAATTCAATGTCCACGCTGACAGAGCTGAGGACATTAACTATATAAGCAAGCCACCCACAAAAAAAGGCAGAACAATTTCTTCCGGGTCAGCATATATATATATATTAAAATAGTTAAAATGTACTCTTATGTCATAGTTTTAAATGTCGAAGTATTTTAATTCTTTTCCAATGACATCTAAAGTTCTACTGCGAACGAGAATAAATAATAAATTAGAATTAAACACCTGTTAATCGATATTACTATTGGTAATAGCGTACGTCACGCACTTGGTGTACATGTGTATGTTTCTGATATCTCCTTGAAACAATAAGAGTTTAATTGTAAAAAATTCACAAAAACCGAATAAAATGACTGAAGTATTGTAGTATTATAGTAGCGGCATATATGAAGCATAGTACTGAACAAAAGTTCAGGTACAAATTAGATGATAAGAAAATTGAAAATTTTAAGTAGATATTCATAATTCATTTGCATGATTGTCTTTCAAGGAGATAAGCCTATCGCTAGATTAACTTACACAAAGATAACTGGTCAAGGGCAAGAACACGGCCGAACTAACTCGTTCAGGTAAGCAAACATTTTCTTTATAAATTCCTTACACTGGAGTGTTTTATTTCTGACATCCGACACGAATGTGTTGGATGTCAGAAATATTTTTATCAATGGAAGTCGTTGCCTACTAGAAGTGACGATAACAATATCTAGTATATACTATAATTCATTTTTACTCGTAAATAACGAATCTCATTTTAAATTAAATATATATTTTATAATTTTAATGTCGTAGTTATGTAATGTACCGAAAAATATTGTCTTGCAGATATAAAATAAAATCCCCTTAATGCTTCCACCATTACGTCATTCGCTTGCTATTCAATGTTAGTTTATTTAATCTGTGTATTATCAAAGATAATCTTATTGCGTATTCAAGGTATTCATTAATTGTTCTTGTGTTTTTACCTGTTAGGTACTTTTTTAAGTTTTACCATAATTATGTTTTCATTGTTCTATTTACTTCGTTGCTTTAAATACGAAAATTGTGTATGTATTTACATCGATGTGTATATTGCTTAAATTTGTTAAGAAAAATTTTCTAACTGTGTTCCTTTAAAGGATTATATGGCAGTTATCTTAAATTATAGCTTGAAATATGTAAAAAATCTATAATAAAAGGCTTATATCATAAACAAAAAAAAATGTGGCATCTGATGTCTTTTATCTACTCCTAAAGAATAATGTATTTTTCACTGTATTATCGATTGTATTCTCTGAGATAGATAAGTCTTGTTACACTCCACAAGCCAGGTGTTTGTTTAACAACGGCTGGTGTCAGGGCTGTCGTCCTTTTGTAACATCGTTTTCGTTAGCATTGTGCTTTATGCCAGTAGCGGATCTAGGAAGAGGTGTCATGTGGGTCATGACCTTTCGCTGCAATGGGTAATTGTCTTAGTATTTTAATCAAATTAGAGCCAGTTCTGGATGAATCTCGTTTATGTGATCCCTTTCTGACTCGAGGACTGGATCTACCCTTATTTTACGTCCTCTTATCTATTTCTACCATTGAAAAATAATAACTACCAATAATTTATCATTAAAAAGTGTTTTATGGTGCTAATAACATAAACTTATTATATGATGAAGACAACTAGTAAAACTTAGAGTCAAAAAACAAATATATGTGTGTAAGTCAATATCTGCACTTTTTTACACAAAAAAAAGTACAGTTAATTTATATATAGTCGGAACTTTAATCATTTAACTTCCTAATTCTTATAAAAAATATAACAATATTTAAATATGTGTTTAATAAATATAACAGTTTTGTTTCATTCAAACGATGTCAATATTTTGAAAACTCAAAAAATCCAATTATTTATGTCTTACAAATTACATCACGTTATGTGTTACTCAGCGGGCAGAATTCCCGTGTGCTATGTTTTTTTTCATTTATACCGATGCGTTGACGTCAGACACCATTCACGTCTAGTTCAAAACGATTTGTCTTAGAACATAGTTGCACGTTGTTATAAAAAGATAGAAACCTTTAAATTCTTGCCAAATTTTATTTTTCATTACAAAAAATACATAGCGGTACTATAAAACAGCTCGAAGCTGTAACTAGAAAAAATCACGTATGCCCGTTACAGACGCAGCTATATCGTATATTAATGTAAATTACAGCTAGGTATATTATAGTATACATTGGTGATTTTATAGAAATGTATATTATACCTGCACGTATTCTGCCTCGGAAATTACAAAAAAAAAATATATCGTAATATGCCTAGCCATAATTTATAGTAATACATATTGTAACTAAATATGTAAAGGGCTATTCTGTAAAGGTATATAGGTTTTAAAGTTATAAATCCTAAAGCGATTAAAGCAAGCGGTCTATGCTCTTTAAAATATTTTATATTCTATAGGACAGAATATTCTGTCAAGTTCTGTTACGGTATTAATCGCTTATTCAATTTGGCCACCGATCGCCCTTTGCTGTACACGTATCTCTCTCCTAGTTTTCCATGACGCACGATTCTGAGCCACGTACAGCGACCAGGGTGTCAGGCACCCGGTTGGAGGCTGTTCCTACTGCGTCGTTCAGCTCGTAGTCGCCACTAGAGAATTTTCCTTTCCCAGATGTTATCCTAATAATTCTGTGATTATTAGCATTACCATAATTATCATTAAAATTTATAGAATTTTCTAGTATTTCGTCTGACCTGGTAAGAAATTAAGTAGCACAGAAATGTTGCTTAGTCTGTATATACTATATAATAATGAATAACCTGATTGATTTCATATCGAAAAAACAAATTTTATCATTCTACAATGATATTTCAGTAGTGTCGTTTTTACACGTAAAAGTCAAAAATTGTTTTTTATTATCGAGTTTCCTGGTGTTACCTTAGTCATGTTTTGATAAATTCCTTCAGATGAGTACCAAAAAAATTAAAACAACAAACAGGAAAAAAAAAATAATCACAATTTCGAATACAGATATTAAATTGGTTGCGAGTATAGGAAGCTAGTGAAAGCATGAACGAATTAAACAATAGATGCAATGAAAACATACATCCAACCAGAGTCAATTAACACACCGAATATACTGTAAAAAGAAACAATTTAAACTTAACCTAGTATTAGGTGAGTGTTCCCGTTTACTCATTAGCGAAAATCCCGAAACAAGTGTTACATACGTATCCGAATAGGTACTCTGGCCGGACGTTTACGCATGCGTGACTTATTGTTATATTTATTTTGTTTATATATATGACTCACTCACTGGACGTGTTGTGACCGCTTACAAATATGTGATAAATAGCGAGAGACGACAAAACAATAAGATTTTCTATTGTGCAAGAACATTGTTCTGAAAAAATGGAATACTAATCTTGCAAAACAAATACGATGTTTTTCGGTTACAAACTTTGTCTTCTTTGAAATGTCGGAATCGAAACAGTTACAGTTCATAATAATGCATGTCGACCATAATATAAAAATAATAGATTATAAATAAACAACTCGAAATGTCTAAATTACACAGAAATTCGTGTAGAAAACTGCAAATGCTTTTCATTTAATCAAGAATGTTTTTCATTTTACTTTAATTAAACTTGTTGAGACTGTGACGTACCAAGATGAATGATTTTAGAATTTCTAGGACGTATTTGAATTCGCGTTGCCATCGCCGTGACGTGCTCGGGGCGCGAAGATCCAGCGCAGTCGATCTCAAACCAGATCTCAGTTTCTGCTCCACTCCCTTTTACATTCCCATTTCATTTTCCCCTCAACCTTCTACATCCCTCTACATATCTGAGTGTTGCTCCTGAACCCCATTAAGGTATCGCTTCTAGATCTCAGCAAAGCTTCATACCATGGCTTTCAATTTCTTATTGTCCAATTGTAGCGAAACTAATTCAAAGTCCTATATGCAATTTATGCAATAATTATCAACTGCCAAGTTGGGCGCACAAACGAAAATAACCTATTTTCACTTTCTTTACGAGTATTCCACCAGCGACAGTGGTAAAGTAGTCAAGAGAGTCGCCGTCGAACTAGAAGATAACTGGTTGTAATCCATAAAAAACTTTCACTCCGTGCCTTCTAGAGCACGGTAAGCTGTCTGTCCCGTCATATTCACAGCATTGATGATAACACTGTAACTTACACTGAGCGAGAATGGTAGGCTTTTTAGGTCCAAACTCCTCTGTTTGAAAGAAAAAGATTACCTACGGCATAACATGCCTCAGTAGTGAAACGAAAAACATAATACCTTTTATTTTACAATAGATTGATTCTCCATAGTAACATAAAAGGCTTTGTTCGCTTAAAAGACACATTCACTTGAAATTCGCACAGCTTCGTTGCTTTTAAAGTTGGTTTGATAATAGCAATAGAAGTTTGAAATGAATGCCTAAACAAATTCCGCGTAAAACCTAACCACACGACTAGAGCATTACGGCTAATGTTGGTCGAGTGAGCGCTAAGTAAATATCAAAAGAATATTCAGTTCATATGTCGATGGCAGACATATGACAGTATTCGAGACGGTTGCACGAGTCATCAGTCGACTTTTTATCACAGCGAACAAGTTGGGAGTTTTATTCAATTAACTACATGTATGTATATTTAGAAAAAGTATGAGTTTTTCTAATATCATCAAATTTCTCACAGTTTGCCTCTTGTAAGAAATTAAAAATATTGGAATAGTTATTTCAATACGATTCTCTCGAGAGAAAAAATATCTCTCAATTTAAATTATTATTAAAAATATAAATAAATCTCTTCATTTGTTAAATGTGAATTTTTAATATAGTTGTAATTTGTTGAACCTTTAAATATAGATGTTTGATGCTAAGTAGATATATATACCGATACATATTTAGCATAATGATAACAATTTTATCATTTCATTACTATAAAGGTTAGAAAATTAAAATTAGATGATATAATTACAATTAAAACCATAAAATTGGAATAGCGTACCGACGCAGTAACTTATGGGGTTATTGAAATTCATGTAAATTATGGCGCAATAAATGAAGTATCGACGTAGTTTAATGTTAATAAACCATATTATGAAAATAATATTCGAACTCCATGATAAATTCTATTTGCGTATGGTAATAGATATCGGCGACAATTCAAACATTTTGCTGAATTATCTTTGCCAATTCAATTATCTTTGTATTGGATTTCATTTGCATTGACAAAGTTTAAAAGGCATCTTTTTCCAAGTACTTTCGCAGAAATCGTAACGAAAAAAAAAAGAGAACGGTGTATTATCACCATAAAATATGTCGTTTATTGTCGGATAATTCTTTCTAGATTAACAATAATTCATAACCGCTAACTCATCGTACCTGCTATGACATAATGACGGTTTGCACAATTATACTTAAAAATAGTTGCCAACCAACGGAATTCCGGCAAAGGACGTCGAGATAAACCGATCGAGGCTCGTGCGTCGAACGTCATCGAACCGAACTGATTACGACTGTCAATGTTCAATAGCAGTTGCGCAAGCGTCGCGCGCGCACGTGTGTACCGCTAATTTATGAATCATTATTTCTATACGTTTTTTTTTTTCTTTCATTTAATTTGAATAATTTTCTACGCAAACGGCCCCGTCCGTGTAATCGCAAAGGAACCGGCTCATTCAGAGCGCAGATCTCATGATTCTGTGAAAGGTGTTTGTTTTTTTTTTCAAGTAAGTCCTCTTTTACTCACTACCAATAAAACGGTCGCTTAGTCTGAACTAGTTTCGGCTTGTAGAAATCGCTTCGCGAAAATACGTACCCGCGCTTATATTTAGACCAAAATAAAATGTATATAAATATTCTAACTGTACAAAGTGATGATTTTGATCTACACGTTTTTATGTTCACGTGAATTTCCGCCTGGTGTGGTTCAAGAAGTTGTAGGTTTAGTGCTAACTGTGCGTCTTAATGAATGATGCTATTTTTTTTTTGTGGGGGAATTATTACTTGTCAAAAAGTTAAGTCGGGGAATAAAACATTGTGAAGATAAAAATTTTAAAATAGGAGTTGAAAATTTATTTAGTGTAATTTGCATGTATTCTTTACGTACATGTGGATGAGAAGTCATACCATTCCAATATAAAAATATATATTTTTTTATATTTAATAATTTTAGTGATTAAGTAAGAATTCTTAAATCATAAATTATGATTAAATTATAACAATTGTTATGCAATATTTAGACAATGAATCATTTTTGTTTACGAAATATTATTAACCATGCTAATTTTTTGTACCAGATAAAATATGTTCTTTCGAAGTCTATGATACTTCTATATTACGTACTTAGGTTACTGTTCTTGTTGACCAAGATTGTCTATAGGACAATCAATGTGCCACATATTAGTCCATGTGGGCACAGGCTAAATTCACATTTCATGCGGTATCATTTCATACGATATACCCAATTCAGATCTCAAATCTGTTTGAGTCCCATTCTTGTTTCTAACAGCGTTCCTAATTAAATTGATAGTTTAATATGTGTTTAATACAAAATGCGTATTTAATAATTCATTGTTAAGAGTATTGCAAATGTTTTAGATCACAAAGTCCCTTATTATTATACGTTTTCTCCATACGTACAACCAAACCATTTTTTTTGTCTCTTCAACTGTTATAAATTTGTACAGGGATCCGAAATTATTTTTTGTTTTAAATCCTTTTGTCTCGCCATTCGTACTTATGTAGGAGAAACATCTCTTTCCCATATTTAGTATTTAAAATAAAATGTTAACTTAAAATATTCTTAATACACTTATCCTTATTAAAACAATAACTTCCTAATGTAAATCTACACGTAATTGTACTGCTTAAAGATTGATCTTCTAAAATTACGTAAATAGTTTCAAACTATAAATAAAAATTCAGATTCTTATACATCCTCTCTATTCAAAATACATCCAAAATACACTCTCTTGTGTGTAACAAGTTCTGAACAAATTTCAAGTCTGTTCTATTAGCAAGTTTTAAACTGCTGATACAACTGGCTTGCAATTTGCTTAGATTTTGTAAGCTTGTCAGCGGTCTTTAGTCAAATAATGTTGTACAAACAGGCAATTATTTGTTTTTACCAAATTTGATTTACGTCTTGCAGTAAGCTATTATAAAATGTGCGTTATTATTAGACTTTAGAAAATCACCAATAAACATTTCTATTTCATAATTTATTTCAAAATGTAACAACGATCTACATTTGTGACCAATGCTTATATACAAATCTGTTAGCTTGTGATTTTAGGTCAAATCTACCTTAGGATCTTGGTACTTGGGTGTGTATTTAAGGAAAGACTAGCTAAACGTTTTAGTATTCTTTTTATTTCATTTTGCTTTTATTTTGACACTCACTTCATAATATTTCGTTGAATAGGTAATCAATTTATTAATTATTTTCATGTAAATGTTCAGTTTTCCATTATCATTTCCATTATCAAAGTAGAAACAAAAAAATTACTATACTCACTTGAAGATATGAAACTGTGTTGTACACTTAATGTAAAAAATTTTGTTATATCTACGTTTTGTATTAAATTTTGTATCATTAATCTCCATATTTTTAATCTGACATAAGCAAGTTCAATAAATTCGACCAAATTCAAACTTTAATAACTTTGTATTGGTATGTATTGTTAATAAATATAACAAAAGGTTCTACAGTAGTTATTTATATTAGAATGTAGCTATTCTGGTTAAACAGTCTCCTTCTATAATTATAATATAATTATGCTTAAAGTGAATAATATTTTTCTGTTTCGTTCTATCCTTTTTTATCTTTATTTTCAAAATATTTAAACGACTGTGGACATTGATTAAAAAAAAAAGAATTTCATCATAAAATTTAATAAGCACCAATACATTATTTTCTTTGTCGAAATCCTGAAAAAGTTATAGTAAATTTCAAAATAAAACTATACAAATTTTATACGAAAGTAAATGGTTTTGAAACTAATATATCACGATATGTTTATAGCAACAGCCTTTTGTAATCGCAGTAGTTTACTTATACGTACAAAAATATGAATAATGACTAGAAACATAGCTATAATTTAATATATGTGACATAATCACTCAACAATAGTGGCCTATTGATAGCAGTGAATAAACCAGCAATTGTTCGAACACTAGACTTCTATGATACGGGAACAGCATTGACCAAATCATAAACAACGTAGGTATAGTGGTCTAATATCGCGTCAGCGTGCACCGCGTTTGTTTGTAGTGCGATACTGTACAATTCACAAAACGTCACATCTTAGGGCGTCACGTTTCGAGGTCACGCGCCGATGCCGTTACCCAATCGCTGTGTCAGTCTTTATCACCCCACTGTCGTGCCCTCCCGCGACCTTTTCGCTACATTTCGGACGCAAAGCCGCCGGCGCCGGCCGGTGCGGGTCGGGCGCCGTCGACGGCCGTCGTCATCGACGTGCAGACGGTTACACGAGCTGGGACAACGACGGTGCGCCGTGAATCTTTCACATTACTTAATAAGTGAAGTGTTTTCACATTTTTGAAATTTTTGCGACGTTTTATCAAACATATTTGTGAATGTTCCCTTCGGATAACCTATGTTTGGTGAAAATGTGATAGTTTTGATATATGCTTAATTTAGATAAAAAAAAAAAAAATAGAAAATTATGTAATTTAAGTCTTGTTGTAATTCAAGGAACACCTTCGTCCTTCAGATTAGTATCCAATACATCCAGTGGTAACAGTTTATCAGATAATAAAATGTTTGTTTGTATGAAACTGCATACAAGACACTATTTAATTGTCACTTTAATATCACTGATTTTATTTTTTGTGACTATCACATATATCGTTACCAAATTTTTTTTAGTTATGTACCAGATGATTTGCGACTGGTCTTCTGATCTAAATCTTTTTATCGTTGAGAACTATTTAAAACTTAAAGTATGTTTCTTGAGTGTCCGTACATTTTTTGTATATATTTGTTTTTGACACGTAAATTGTTTTAGCAAAATAACTCATCAAGCAACTTTACAGTCTATCAGTATACTAGAATAATGCTGGAGTAATAAAGAAAATAAAAAGATGTTACTAGATTAAAAATTTGGCTTCTTCATTTTTTTTTGTGCAATTAATCTCACGTAGGGATCGAATTAATTATTTATTTCAATAAATTAGTACAACAACAGTAGTCAACATTAAAAGGATCGTTAAAAATGAATCAATCTTAGAACCAATTCTGGATGTAAAGTAGAATAAACAGTTCCTTACATCAAAATTTTTATACAAATTTTATGATTATCCTCAAATTTTGGAAACCCTGACTAAGCTATAAAACCTTTGCAATAAGCTCTTGTCAAAGTTTTAAGTTTAATATTTTCTGAACGCATTATATGACAACATTTAGTTAAATTTATTCGTTTCAGTTCTCACAATGAAAACGTGACATATGTGATAAACGTGACACAGACTGCTATAAATTTTAAGTGGAAAAATCCCCGAAGAAATATCAACGATACATTTCCTTGAACGTTATATTTCATTTTATTCGCACAACAAGCGTGTGTTGTTGTCGTAATTTTTAACCGTGTCAGTGTATCAATACGATAATTAGTGAGTTACTCGATAATTACCGATAATTGATATTTTACAAAACAGCGTACCGCCCCCGCACGACGCGACTTCGCACGTAACACTTGTTTAATCAAATGTTAGCCGAGGTCGAAAGAAATTTACCAATTGTATGTAAGGCTTTTGTGTTCTGAAATTTATTTGGAATACGACACAAATCGTATTATCATTGAAACATTATTCATCCACACTTTTGTATATTTCTGAATAAATATGCGTTCGAGGTAGATATCATGTACGTTTTTTTTTTTTGTTAATTTTTTCTTTTAGAAGCTTAAATAGAAATAACATCTTAAAGCATTTTATTAACTGATTCGCAGTATACATTTTTTTATAATAGCTGTCTTTAATCAAACTATAAAATCTGATAATGCAAATAATATTTAATGAGAAAGCGAAAATAGGTTTAATGTATTTGTGCTACGTACTTTAGTTATTACACAAAACTTCAAGAAAATTAAAATCTCTAAAAAGACGCAAACTTAATTTATTAATAGGGTCGTCGTACTAATAGCAATCTCATAAGCATCTAATTAAAATTAAAAATGCATTCTTATTCGATAATAAATACTTTCTTAAATGCAATTGCCTGCAAAATATATTACATAGACGACAATTTTCTCTATTAATATATCAAAAGAGACCGCGTGACTGTTAAAGGCGTACAAGCGAGACGTTTTCATTTTCTATCAGACCTTGAACACAATCTTCATGTCATACCGTGAACTCTGGAAGGTTAACGATTTATTAGCTTACACGACTGGCGTAAGCACTATAGTAATTGCTCCGTCGACTATTAATCACTCGGGGAACTTCAATTTCAGAACAAACGACTTTTTCTTAATACAACGTTAAAATATTGGGAGTGAACTAGGTAAAACTAACTTATACGTATTGTTATAGAATGAATGAAAACTCAAACTTTCATGTTTATGTATTCGTTTGTTTGAGATACATATTTTTCTGTTGCAGGTCACCCGTTCGTGTGTTTGTCGGTTCTCCGATTTGTTATGCGCCGACTTTAGAAAATGGGTGTAGAAAAGGATGCACTTACAGCGCAAAAGCCTGTTCAGAACAGGGTCAAACTCGTACCCCCAGACGGCGGCTGGGGTTGGTTCATCTTGATCGGGACGGCGTTATCGAACGTATGTATTACTTTAACTTGATATTTGATTACTTTTCATTAACTTTTGACCACGACACCGCTGAGGCGGTCGCCCGTAAAAATTTTATTTGATATCGAATGTCTTCAACTTTAAACGGCACACGGTACTAGCCCGGTGCATGATGGGGGTTTTTGGCGACCGCTGTCACCAATTCGGTGACCAAGTTATGGAGGGCACCTTAGTGTACTCTCTGAGGCGTAGAGTTAGTGGTTTAATGTGACTTAAGTTAAAAAGTGATCGGTCAACTCGCTTGTGGTCAGGAGTGAACTGAACACCTTCAAGTTCAAATGTAGCTGTAGTGGATTATACAGAAATTTTATTTACTGATTCCATTAAAATTGGTCTTTTAGTTTAAAATCTAATTGCGACTACATATCGCTTAAACTGTACTATTGTTGAGAAAATAAATAAAAAATACATCTTTATTCTGTTAATGAAGTGTAAGCAGATAATGAAATATTTCGGTTACAATACACTTATCATAAGTCAATAAAAGTATCATCATAAGACAGTTAAAGCATTTCATCAGAGTGATGATCTTTTTCTTATTATTTCGCATTCATAATGTGATCCACTAAGTATTATATATTACTTTCTATCTGCGACTCATTACGTATTATTAGTAGGCGATGTTTTATAGAATTATATAAAAACCACAGGGCTTTTTTTTCTATTTGAGAATTATAATCAATATTCATTTATGTTCAGAGGCTTTGACTTTTTTCTTTGCTTAATAGCACCAATTGAGACGAAATTTTATTCATTTATAGCCTATAATTAAATTTAAAAATTGTTTTAGGTTTTATCACGCTATCGTGATAGGGAGCAAAAATGTAATAAAAAACATAGCTTGTGCATAGTTAGGAGGAAAGTTTCCACTATATAATACTTATTCGTCCGCTTAAACTTAAAGTAGCGCTTGCACTGAAACATAAAAACAATCAGCGACTCCCGTCTTAATACTGTAATAATTTATAATACTTATTTCTGTTTTTATAATGCCACTGCTTTTACAGAAACCACTACCTTCAGGCTCGAAAGCAACTTTATTAACCATTCAGCCACTACTGCTTTATAAATGAACATATATCTATACATTTTTACTTTAGAGTAAAACCTTTATGATTTGGTAGCCTATAGTTAGCTATAGGCTACCAAATCATAAAAGTTTCGTCTAAATCGGTTCTTTACGACAGACTATGCTCATACAAACAATAAAACAAATGACCATTCAACAAACTGGTCGAGAGCGAGATGGACAGAGGGTTGTATTAATAGTTTTGTAAGCAAAATCATCACATTATCCAAATGCAACCATATATCTTAAAATATCTTCAACGTAAAAACATGTCTTTGCTATCAAATAGATATGACTATAATGTGCTATGATATGAGGCTCTTGCTACAACTCACTGTCAGCCCTAATACGAACCTCGCAGTGTGTCTGACCTCTGGTTATCGACAGTCTATTTTGCACGCGTTATCGCGCTCTCACGGGGCTCCGCAGCGCCCTCCGTGTGGGTGGTCGGAAATTTATTATTCCAATGAAATGTGTTAAGAGATGTTTATCATTGTTATCATAGGGTACTTGATGATAATGCTTTCTGTTTTCCCATATATGAAACATACTTTCACATCTCATTATTATGGAAAATTCACATATTCACGAGATATTTGGTAAATATTGGATTAGAATTAAAATCGCCTCTTTATAATACTACAGTACGATACGAAATCGATAAGAATAATGTTACTATAATTACGTGAACTGTTCTCTGACTTTTTTATTTCATCGATAGCGTTTACTCCAAATAGTGTCGATAAATATATTTTGAGTTTTTATACATCATAGTGTTTATTCCGTCTAGTGTTCACAAATATATTTTGCATTATTATTTCATGTATATTACATTATAATCCACATTCGTCTACATATACATCTCTAAAGGGTACAATTAAATCCACTATTCGCGAAACGATGACTTTTATTTTTCACAAGCTTGTACCGCGATATGCAATAAGAACAATAATAAAATAACGATAAGAACACTGTTCGTATGTCAATGTGTCATTCCGATTCGAAAGCAATCTATTTATCAGTCACTTCTTGATATCTGATTAAGTCGAAATGCAAAGGTGTACGTGAGTCTGTCGACAATGCAATAATCTTGTAACCAAGTCCTAACGATGCATCCAGGGTTACAGCGTAATATTTCAACGATTAATATTGTCTATGTGAAATTTATTGAATGCAGTGACAAGTTTAAAGATTCTGGAATTCACTCAAGATATAATAAAAAATATCCTATGATTTATTTTAAATATACGCTATGAATATAAGTGTCACTATGTACGTTACCTTAATTTGGTGTGTCTTTAAGTCATTTGCGAGAAAATTCATTGCTGTATTTCCTGCAACATGCTTTTTGTGATCCACGCATGTGGAGTATGCGAAGATTTCGTACATTTAATATTATCAATCTTAGATCATCCTTTAATTTATTCTTTGTGAATCTAATTTTAATAGAATCCTGTTTTAAATAAAATTTACTTTACAAGTATATTTTGAGAATAGCTCAACGATACACTGCTTTCTTTAATAAGCAATATTTCAGAAAATTGTGAATTATGTTTGTACATTGAATAACTGTTACACAGAAACTGTTTCTCGGGTGCGCTTTTAAACATACTTAATGCATTTTCCAATTTTCAGATATTTAACCAGTCTATGCTTTCTCTATTCAGTCTTCTTTATGGAGGGGCTTTGGAGGAAATGGGACACCAGACGAAAGGCGCGGCGCTAGTTCTTAGCACTATGTTGTTTGTCACGAATTTTGGTGGCCCAATCGCTGCAGTGCTAATAAAAATGACATCTACTAGATTTGTTGCCGTTTCTGGAGCATGTTCATGCACACTCGGAATATTCCTCAGCGGATTTTCCACGAACATCTGGCATTTAGTTTTCAGTTACGGATTTCTTTTAGGTGAATATATTATTAGCGGTAGGAAATTTTATTATTAGATGATAAAATATTAGTTTATGAGGCGTTCACTAATTTACAAAACTTCTAACTTTTGTCAAAATAGAAAAAATAAATAAGAACAGAATTAATTGGTTTATGAGACATAAATATACTCAACCGACCATGAAATATCAAAAAGTTTATTTTAAATTATCCTATTAATTTTTGTTGAAATCAAACCACATATATTATGTACATTTTCTATTTACAACTACTTTACGTTCTCCATAGAAATTAAATGCTTTGGGTTTTCGTTTATATTATCCAGTTTTAAGTCAGTGAGGCCCGATTACCCGTATTTTTCTTTTAGTTTTAGCCTCAGTATTAATGTACGCATATTAAATAAGGACGGCAAGGTTAAATTTTGGTGTAGTAGAGCAGTGTATTTTTTAAATATATTTTGAAATATATATTTTAAAATTATAGAGTTAAATTTTTTTTATTTCTAATAACAAACCCGTTTACTTGATATATCACACATATGCCAAATTTACGAATAAAATAGACTGTGACAAATTAATAAACAGACAGACCGATACAAGCATGACTTTAAAATGACAGTTTTTATCGAGTGTATAGAACCGCAAAAATACAAAAACAACGACGGTTTCTTAAAAATTTTAAATTTATTATTAAGATACACAAAGGGAATGATTTATGTTTGCAGGTTTGGGCTTAGGGTTCATTCAAAATTCGTCGTTCGTAGCAATAAACAGTTACTTCACATCAAGGAAAAGCCGAGCGGTGGGCCTAGCCAACGTCGGCACCGGCGTGGGGCAGACCCTGATGCCTCACGTGGTGGGGTACCTCTTGAACACGTATTGTTTCCGTGGAGCCTGTTTGATCTTGGCCGGTCTCAGTTTACACGGCGTGAGTAAAAACCTTCGGAAAAAATTATATCCTATAAATAAATAACATTTAAGATAATGAAATTGATTTTTAGATCGCCGGCACGATGCTAATTCAGCCGGTTGAAAGACATATGAAGAAAATTGTGGAAGTGGTACCGGTGGATGAAAAACTAGCACTTTTAAATGGCAACAACGATGCTGATGTCAAGACAAAGACGGCAAAAGAAGTCACGATCAGCCACACGAGACGAGCCACTGAACCGGCCGTGGGCAACCAAAAGGCCGACCTACCAAAATCATACAGTTATAAAGAACTAATGGAGAAGGATGGCGACGCTGAGAAAGATTCTAAAGTTATTACAAATGGCGATAGCGGTGTGTGTAGTTCTTTTTTTTTAATCTAGACATTCAGTTACGTTAATCTGTTGAAAAAAAAATCACCATCACGCTGTTACTAAATTATGTGAATTTGCTTGTAAGTAAATTTGATCTCACAAAATAACATTTACAGGAACAAATAGCAATGCACAAAACCAGAAGCCCGGAATATTTAAAAAATTGTACATTTTATTTGACTTCTCTCTATTAACGAGTCCGAGATTTTTAAACATCATAATCGGCACCGCACTCTCGGTGACTTCAATACAAAACTTTAGTATGCTGTTCCCATTATTTTTAAAGGTAATCTCAATGTTAATATTCATTTTCGTACCACGTATCTCGTGTTATAAGTCTGTCCGAAAAAATACAGGATTATTAAAAATCATTTCAGAATTTCGTCGTAGTAGAAATGGAAGAAATAGCAACTTGTATGTCAGTAATAGCGGGTGCAGACATAGTGGGCCGACTGGTTCTGCCGGTGTTCCAAGACAAATTCAAAATCAAAGCCAGATGGATGCTGATCATGACGTGCATATGGTTAATCGTAGCAAGGCAAAGTGAGTACGAGCATAATTACTTATTATTGCGATATTGATCTAAATTAACGTACGACGTGATTATAAGGTAAATCATTCATAATATGAGCACTTGAGTAAATCCGTTACGTAACAAAAAATAAGATTATATTATTATGTACAAACAATATCACGAAATTACTGGCAAAATGTACTACTTGACATTGCGATTGAAAGATATTGTCCCTTTATCTGCGTCAATTCTTGAACTCAGATACACCGTTAAGAAGTTTGTAAATAATATTTTCGTGCTGTAAGCTTATCGCGCCGCGATAAGATTTGAATTAAATAATAAATAGTTTATGTCGTATTATGTTTTATTCGAGTATCTCGATTGAACTTTGATCTATCAATCTGGATGTTACCACTATCAATGGAAATTTGGTATAGTGCAGATTGACGTGGTTCAATATAAATATTTCGACATCCTTAAATGCTGAAAAAATATTAATCGTTTCCTAACTTAAATTGAAAAGACACGAATTTACAAAAGCATTCCTCGCAATTATTACCAATCTTTTATACCAATAAATGTATATATAATTATTTAATAAGATATGTGATTTTTATTGTTTTAAAAACCTTTTTATAATTTTACAGTTCTCGCTTACCAAAAGTCCCTGATGGCTATCATTGTGATGTCCGCCTTATACGGGTTTGGTAGATCGATGATAATCGTAGCCCGCAATATAGCCATATCGGAAAACTGTAAAATGGAACAAGTTCCTGCTGCGGTGGGCCTGGGCATGCTGGCGATGGGAATCATCGTCCCGCCGGCTGGATTTTTCTTAGGATGGATCAGGGACTACACTCAAAGTTACATCATCTGCATAACGGCCCAGAACGCGTTACTGGTCATCCTACTCATATTCTGGATACCAGACATGCTGTATCTACATTACGAAGAAAGGAAACAGAAGAGAAAAGAGTTGGAAGACATACAAATATAGATATTAATGATAATATATAATGAGCAAAACTTGAAGTAAAATACATCGGAAGCAGAGCGATACTGAAAGGCTGTGAATTATAAATGTTTGCATTTACAACTCAACACTATGTACATTTTTGACGAGAGGAGCGTGATCGGAGAGCGAGCGTCTGTTGGACTGTGCAAATCGACTGGCCAGTTTTATACCAATGACCGAATACTGTGCATCTGGCGGAATGTGTGTTTGGTTCAAAGGGGAAGTTAATGTAAGGAAATACGTGCGTTTTTTTTTAATTAATTGTTAAATAAATAGACTTAGTTACATGAAAAGACTAAAGAGTATGTTTTTTAATTGAGCCAGTGTGGAATTTATTCAATGAAAAATAATTATAATATTTATTTTATTATTCTAGAACAACGCCTCAGTTTTAGTGAAAATTATAGAAGTCAAATTGGAAAAATCAAATGATTATATGTTTGAAATCATTTAGCGCATATATATATTTTAATTGTGATAAAAAAAGTATTTTCAGGCATCATTAGAATGCTAGTTGTATAGATTATATTGGACTGTTAAATTTGAAAAATCAAAATGGAAGACAAAAACTTGTTTTTGGAGACTTAATGAGGTTCAAACAAGAAAGACACTGTACGTTTCAACTAAAATACTGAAGCAGACACTTTGTTAATTAGGAGTAATTTTGATGTTCTATAATCTTGGACTAAGTGATTCTGTGACTTTGCTCTTATCGGTCCACTACTAGGTTAAAAAAAAGAGATAGTAACGTAACTACAAATAATGTGGCTAAATATAAATTGGACTTTGTACATTTTACTTCCTTCCTAGATATTCTATACTTATTAGATTAATCGACGAAGATAACTCAATCAAAACAACTTACTAAGTGGTAAAAACGGTAACTTTTAGCTTATTTTTTAAAGTTGTAATGAGAAAAACTTCCGCAAAACAAGATTTAACTTTCAAAACTACAGGGCTATGATTGCAATTACATTTACTATCTACATGCGAAATTGATCTTTTTACGCCTTTATTTAAGCTTCTATTCACTTGAGCGTCTAGTATGCGTTTTTCTTGGCATTAACTTGTTACTTAATAAATAGTAATTATTAGGGGAATAGATAGACAACAATTTGCGGGTTGTGTGTCGCTGACGCCACGACAAACGCCCAATGCTACGTCTGGCCAGTATGAAAATTGAGTTTGAAAAGGAAACTACGTCAATTAACATAGTTTCCTTTTCACGAAACACTAACTATAAGCACGAGCCAACCATAAATAAGTGATCTCTCTCTTCTAAGTATATAGGTAGGTACGTGTTTTCAGCAATTCGACTTATTTTATGTAGAAGTACTTGAAATACAGATACTAAATACAATATATGTATTTTCAACCTTTGTCTGAAACACTTAATCTAACTTTTTTTTTGTATCTCGAATATCATTTTCAAAAGTATCCTGTATCTACCTCTCAAGTACATTACTTAATGAAAAACATAATCCTATCTTTGCTGTCGCGCAGCCGGGTGAGGATGTCTTGTATCTCATATACAAAATACTTTTTATAAGGTGTCTCATAAAAAGTAGCTCTGCATATTTCTGTGAAAATATTAAAAAATGGTTCGCTCAACCACTTCTCATCCGGTTACAGCACCTGAAGACAGTATGGTATTCCGAACACAGGGACGTACTATTCTTATTGCAAACTGACGGTTTATAACAAAAACGATATTAATGACACTGAACAATGAATCGGTATGAATCAATTACAAACGTTCCTTTTTATCATTAACTGCCAGTATCTCGAATATGATGCAGTATCCGTTTGGAGTGTCCGGCCGCCCGCTCGCGTCTGTATGTGAATCGGCACGTCGGCGATTTGCCGATGGTTTTTTATTGCGTATGATTTTCCGGCTTTTTATTGAGGACCCGGCGCCGGTCCGGCGCTTTTACGCTCGTGACGTCATATTCGCGTCGCTATAACCGGTCACATCGTTGCGAGCTGAAACATTGTCTACATACAAAACTGCATTCGTCGCATCTCGAGCTACCGACTTCTCGTGACTGTCGCGATCTAAAAACTACCGTGTGAATTAACTTTAACTATTTCAAGAAAGTGTTCCGTTTTGAACTTTCCGCACGGAAAACTAAAATTCAATGAATGTTTTTTAGATAATCTTGCATGTTTGTGTTTATTTCCTAAACTGATTACGACGACCTAAAATATTTTTTATCCATTTTTTTATTGTAATTTTACCAGTAACTGAATTTGATACATTTTTCAGCATGTGAGTTGTTGAAAGTTAACCACCAGATATTATCTTTAGAAATACAACTATTTGCAATGAATAAATGCATCAAAAAACTACGAATTTTATGAAACAATATTTATAAATAAATATGAAATTAATTTGTTGTTCGCTTATTGTTAATTACCAATTATAAGTATTCCAAAATTTTATAAAAATACTGTTTTAAAATCATCGGGATATAAAGGGCAACATATAAAACATTAACATGCTGTATTTATATACATATAACTCTAGTTGACCTTCCTGTGCAACTGGCATTAGGGGACCGTCAAAGATAAGTCACGTTTCTCAGAGAACAGTTGTATGTTCATTTTATAATATCGTCATGTGCATATAGGTAATAAAAGAATTACATAAATAAATAATAAAAATTGTTTTCAATAGGTACGCATATGTTGAATTCAAAATATTTATCATATTATTTTTCGTGAGAAAAGACCAAATTCAAAATATATGGATAAAAATTTAGAAGAAAGTAAATATTCATTTACAGAATTAAATATTAAATAACTTATTAGTAACTGTGGGACAATAGGAACCTCTTTTCATTCCACACGTGTGACATTTGATAAATAACTTGGAAAGTTATAATGAACTAATTTCTCAGAATAAACACTTCTACGATTACTTATTATTTGATATTTTTGGACGCTATAACTTTGTGTGATTTTAAGTATATTATTATCACTACATTAAATATCAATATATAGTTTTACGACGTAAAATATTTTCTAATTATCATTATGGCACATTACATGAAGAAACGAAATAAATTATATATATATATATATCTAAATGTTTTAATGTTATTAAAATATTTTAGGTCCCTAGTTTCCAAAGAGTGTATTAAATCTCGAACATTTTGATAATTCAACAGGAATAATTTTTATCACTCATAATGATCAAAAAATAAAAGTTCCATCCAAGTAGTCATTTACAAGGCGGGGAATAAAATAAGACACAGGCTCTCTAAGAGGATTCCTTAAATCAGGATATATGATTGAAGTTTATGGCTACTGAAAAACGTTTCCACGTTGGGTGAAGTCCCGCGCCAGGGCGTCCAGGAATGAGGCGGCGGGCGCTCGCAGCGCCCGGGCGAATAAAAGTACAGTCAAAAAAACATCAAAATCTCATTAGTTGCCATTCCGTGCTGTGGCGACACTACGGAAGCAGTATAACTAATGTACCGCAATAAACACAGGCGATGGATGTCGTATTTCTTTTTACAGCTTCTATGTCGCGTTTGGCGCTTTGAAAAGGTATCTCTGGTGTGTTTCGCGGTGAAATATAGCCTTAGATTGTCATGGAGACGACTAGAATTAGCTGGAGCAGCCAGAGTATTGATTGTTTTTTTTTTATTATTTTTATTATATCCGTATATTAAACTTTTATAAATAGTGATCTGTTATATTATTAGTGATCTATTATTATATAACCATGAATTCAGAGAAACAAAAAAAAATTAAAGAGTTGATTATGTAAAGAATAATAATATCATATTGTTCACTACCGTTTTAGATTTGAAGGATTTCAAGTATGCCTATATACAATAGGAGCCATTTAACTAAGCATATTGGTCATTACCTTACACGTTATGCTCGACTGGCTCAGTGAATGCAAAAGCCCGATAATGGTTTGTGCAGTCGTTACAAATCATTGCTCTTGTTAGGAAAAATACTGTTTTACGTAGCAGCGACCACTTTGGTTCCTTGCTCTGATCATAAACAACGATGAGTGTGGATACCGTTGACTTTTGTAGACGTTTGTGTTTCTAAATTCATAACAAAATGTTAATCCAAAAAACAATTCGACAAAGACAACAAGGAAATTCCCAAAACACATTTACGTGTTGTTTATCAATAACTCACAGGTGTTTAATGCTTATCCTATGATAAAAAAAAATGCATTGCATTAATAAATATCTAGTAGAAGTTTATAACGAAGAAAAAGACCGAAAATATTGGATTCCAACGTTTTGATTCATGTCTATGGCTAACCTCTAAAATCATGATCGTGATGATACCAAAGAATTGTTTATTGTTGATATAATTTTATCGGAAGATGCATCACAAGACTGAGCCCGTCTTTTCACAATTAAACGGTACCGGTTTCATTTAAAATGTAGTTTAAAATCATAATTTTAAACTTAAAACTACAATTATTTATTTTTCAATTAAAAACTGTACTCTACGTAAACAAAATTATATAATATTTGTTCTTTTTATTTATTACATAAAATTAATGACTTTGTCTTACATTACATTAAAGTTGCGTGAATACGCGATTTCTATTTTTTGAAACACGCACTAATACTTTTTTAAATATTTATAGTAGATAAATAAACTGACAGACAGAAAAGCTAAATAAAAGCCTTAGGTCTAGTGAAATCGAGATATCGTGTCGAAACTTACTGCATGACATAAATAAAAAAATATATATCGTATCGCGGCCGGCGGCTAATAACAAAACACAGTTTCTGGTTAACATCAAATCTATAGTCTATGTGACATGTTAGACAACGAACGAGATTTAAAAAAAAAAAAACTGCTGCTTGAACAGCTCAGCACTAATATCTCCTGATCAAGTTGTCAGCTTACAGGTCAATGTGTTTGTTCAAGTAACGTGGTAACTTATTTTGTAGTCTAGTATAGTTTAGTACGAGTTGTATGAAATTTACGTCCTCTACATGATCTTAAAACTTAATTAACGTATGTGCAGTAAACTAAACTTGTACTAGTTTCCTGCCTGCGGCTTCGCCCGCGTGCACACAAATATTTTTCTTTAATTGTTTCTATTGCTCCATATTGCTGTCAAGTTTAATCTCCTTCCAATCTTAGTTTTGATTCAGGTAGCTTTTATTTTTTTTGATTCCAGTCACACTCTTGATTTTAATTCCGGTCCAACGATTAATTTTGACGCCAGTCTCGTCCTGAATTTCAGTTCAGATCTTGGTTCTCGATTTTGCTCCCTGTTTCGCTTTGAATTTCAATATATATATTGGTCACGGTTCAGATTTTGTCGACGGCCAGGCAAATACTAGTATGAAATATATATATATAGAAAGAAGATATACGTACGGGTATATTGCTCTTCTATAAACTACAAACATCGATTCAAAAAAATCAACTGTAGACTCCATCCATCGACGACGTCTGCCTTCGCTCGTTTGTCGTGTTCGGGCTGTTTGC
This sequence comes from Eumeta japonica, assembly GCA_005406025.1. Taxonomy (NCBI): domain Eukaryota; kingdom Metazoa; phylum Arthropoda; class Insecta; order Lepidoptera; family Psychidae; genus Eumeta; species Eumeta japonica. Next base: position 95,443 of record BGZK01001426.1, read on the forward strand.
TAAGGAAAAATCGATTCCAAAACGAGTCTTTAGTACTGTCGCATCCAGAATCCACACCAACGGGCGAAACGAAGAGATATTTGAAAGTGCACTAAGTTCAGATCGAAATAGTATCGGATCTTCTCCTATTAATTCAGAAACAACTAATTAAAAGGTAATATGGGCACCAATTTAATATGTGTTTTGATGAAATACTTATACATATATTGTATTGAAATCCACATGCGTGCCCGTGAAAATTTAGAACAACTAAATTCGTACGAAATAATTTTCGTTAAATTTGTTTGAAATTTATTAATAAAGTTATATTATTATGACTTATTTCAGATTCCTAAAACAATGTCCGGAAAGTTAGAGAGTGGGGAACGCTCAGTTAACGATTTTAATAGCTAATAAAACTGGCTAAATATGCAACTGAGAGCAAAAGTCACTTAAAAACTTTTAACGCATTTTGAAATACCTCTTTATAATGGAATAAACAGAAAAAAGTCACTAATTTTTACGCATGCATTAAAGCGATTTCGTGTACCTTTCCATGAAGATATACGAAATTACTTTCCCAATTTGCTTTAGACAATTTTATGGTATTTTGCGTAACACACCTACATATACAATTTTATTATATGAAATGATGTTATCGATGAAAAAATATTAGCCTTATATGACTGTGGCATACGAACGGATGAACAGAACGAAAATATATGTGTACCTTATCCACCTGTAGCTACAAAAGTCTAAGCAATCACTTAAACAAATACTATAATATTTTAATTACATATAAATATTTTAATTATGACTTCCCAAAAATATTTTTTAAGAAATTTAAATTAAAAATTGACGTATTTAACATGTATATATATGTTATATTATCATGATGTTTCTATACGAAGGCGACGTTACCCCATCAAGAGTGTCCATAATCGACAGAATTTGGTACATCAATATCGCTTTAGCACTTCACTTATCTCCAGATAACGACTCTATCTTAAGTAAACGCCCCGATCAATTCCTTTCGACGCACGCGGCGCAGTAATAGAGGGCGCATCGCCCTCGCCACGTTACTCTCTATTAGCCGGCGGGCGAGCGCACTGCGGCGACTCCGGTGCATTAGGGAAGCTCGGCGCTTGCATCTGCTTCGGCAGATTCTGTTATTGAAGCGGACGGCGGCAACGAAGCCGCTCTAAATGTATCTTATTGTCTCGTTGATTATGTTGTACGTTTACGATTGTCGTGTTTTCTCGAGTCTAGGTTTAAGTTTAAGTAAAAAATAAAATAACCTTAATTTTCGCAAGTTCCCAAACGTATAGAAATATACACAAACTGATACGATTGAGATTCACCTGTTCTGAAACTTCTTGAAACTTTATCAAGAGAAAGTTTTTAAGAGATAACGAACGAAATGCAACAATTTTTACATATAAAAAAAAATGAGCAGGAAAAACACAATTACAATAAGGACATAACATTTTTAGTAGTTTGTTTATAATATACCTTAGGAAACTCAGATTAATTACAAAATATTAAAATATTTGACGAATTCTGTTTTTTCTTCTTCTTTTTTGACGTATTTCAATATTTTAAACTTTTTATTTTGAATTAATTTTAGTATTTCATATTGATATCATAATCACATTGTATACTTCAAATATTTACTTTGTTAACTATCAAAACCATTCACGACTGATTACCTATGTCAGTGATGAGTTTCACACTTACTACGATTTGTTTGTGTAAAACAATAAATACAAAGCTGCTTTTCTGTATGATGTGTAATTTTTAGCAGTCTCAACGACGCGTCTACATTACATTAGATCAGAGTTTCCCAACCTTTCTTTTGTTGAGCCTCCCTGGATATCTAGCGATATTTTCATGCCCCCCTTTCAATCTTACATTACGAAAAAAAACGAACATTATTACGACTTAATTTATTTTAATTCAAAATGTCGAAACTTGTTAGCGCTAGAGACTGGCGATGTCGTGTTTTGAAACAGTGACCGACTGTGATATTATTTTATAGTTTAATTTACACGCAAATTATTTTTTCTTTCAAAAATGCAAACTTTTTGCGCCCCCCTTGACATCTGTCCACGCCCCCTTGGGAGGCGCGCCTCACTGGTTGGGAACTTTTACATTAGATATTTAATGCACAAAAATCGATATTATACATTCATGGTGAATACAAATTATGTCGTACCTTACAAATTAGTATAATAAATAAAATAAATATGTCGAATTTTTAGTATCATGGTTTTCGCTACTTATGTGATAGTTTTTTTCGTTATTATTAAAATGGCCTGTAATGAAAATATAAAACATATTATACTTTACAATTTCATTGAGTCTTTAAATATCGTTAGTCATATTCTATTGTATATCATTAATAATTTAACCGAGCAAAAGTGATAATATCCTAAAATAAAATGTGTAAATATCCAAAGGAAACTTAACACTCATTTAAAAATTCTATTTTTTGAGTTAAAGACGAAGTCACCATTACCAGAACGAAAGATAAACGTTCAATGACATTTGATAGGAACATTTTATGATGAAACTGCCTTTTATCGATCCGCTCGACGAATGAACGAAACAAATAATTATATACCGTTTGTTTTTTTATGAACATTTATTGTGTGTTAAACACATGATGTATTTTTCCAAGTAATTGCAAAGTAGTTATCTAGAAGTATAATTATAAAGTACAGTTCTTGTTTACGATTCGTAATTAAAGTGATTTACTTTAGCCTGATATCGACACCAACGACATAGATATATTTCATTATTTTAATCCTTGAGATCGTTTTTTTTTTAACTTTTGGTGATTATAAGAATTTTGAGAGGTGCTGTTTGCAAGAAGTAGTTTATAAACTGATTAATTTTGCGATAAGTGACCCAGTCACCCGAGTGACTTTTGCGTATTGTATTTCCTCGTACAACTTAAATGAATTGACAAATATATTTATCCGAACTGTAGTTCTATATGTGTCATGGCATTTTGAGTATAATGTAATACTATGCTGCAATATTTTATATTATTTGAATATGTTTATGGTTATGGTATAGCGATGTGAGCAGGGATTTTATTTTTTATTCTGTTGTTAGCAGTACGAGCTTCCAAATTGGACTGCGAAAGATGAACGAACATGGATGCATCTTATAGAGAGTGCATTTGTCTGCACGTACGAACTGCATATCTATACAAATATTATAAAGAGGAAAGGTTTGATTTTTTGTTTGTTTGTTTGTTTGTATGAATTGAATAGGCTCCGAAACTACTTGGCAGATTTGAAAAATTCTTTCACTGTTGGAAAGCTACATCATTCCTGAGTGACATAGGCTATATTTCATTTTCAAAAAAAATAGGCATCCTTACTAAAATTACGATAACGTAATCCAATGTGTGAAAAAAATATCAAAAAACTACCTTACATCGCGTGCGCTGCGAAAACTATTGATGATAGAACAAAATGATATACTACATTTTTTTAGAACACACCATTATCTACAAAAAATCAGCGGCAGCATGTCTCTAACTATTACAGTCATCTCACAAAAAGCGATTTTTTATTGAAAAAAAGAAATTAAAATACCACCGCTACAAAAAGCTCTTTATTTGTACCTTGGTATTAACCCCTTATCAAAATAAATGATGTATTATTTAATATTACATATAATGGAACTATACCATACGTTTTACATTCCTACCGCGCGAATACCACTTGTGCTTGGAACACCAAGTCGCGACAGTCTTTTATAGAGTGCCCCAGATCTCAGCCTCTCAATGGCCCCCTCGTGTCAAGGCACTTCTTTAGTATGCAATTCATATACCAATTACAAGAATCATAATTTCGTATTTTATTTAAATAAAAAAATAAAACATAATCAACGAACCCCACCGTTAATCCTTACCCGGATAATAAAAACACATAAAATCTATCATACACTTAGTCATATGTAGAAAATCATTCATTACAAGTCTTAAACTCTAATTATCGAACAAGGGCGCGCGGCTGTCCGTAATCACAAGCATCTTTTTTATCTCTGAGTTTTCCCTTTTGTTCGATTTAAAAACATTATTTATGTTTATCATTGCTCTTGTAAGCATTAAGTGTCGGTGATGACATGTTTCTTCAAAAGGTACAACGACACCGAAGTTTAGAATTTTATCTAGGTGTTCAGATAAGATCATTTGTTTTTCTGGAGACATACGACAATATCGATAACGTATTGGCTGAGCGTTGCTGGATTGATCGCTTATTAGGTTAGCTCTGCTGACATCTTTCTATTGAAAACAAACTTTTTCCGAATTGACTGATTTCGTCAATAATTGTTTACGGTTTATCTGGACTAGTATGGTTGAAGTATAAATTTATAGCGATTTCAGAAAATTTAATGTTATAAGCAGATAATTAACTTTCTGCATAGGAGAGTATGTATTAAATTTATTCCAGAAGACAATTCCCAGAATAAGGGTGGTTTGAATTTCTGGATTCATGTGAGGTTTTATTATTTTTTAAGTTATCATTAATTATAATCAGTTACGGAATATAATCCAACGAATATTAAAAGTGATATTTTTTTTAATTTCATTTTACAATTTTGTCTCACATAAAATACGCGGTGTGTTGCGATGGTAAGATTTCACGAGTAACACTTTACGTGTGGGAACGTGTTATAGTGACTTATAATGGAAGGTAAAAATTATTATAAAGCATTAGCAGCGTTTGAAAAAACGCGTTGCCAAGAAATACAAACATCGCTTTATAAATCACATCTGAGTGAGAAATCAGAATTTCCAATAACAAGGGAAATTCCGGCCCCTCTTATGCAGGGTCGGAGAGATATATAATTTCTAAATTAATCATGGTAATTAAATTTTATTACGTTAATTGATTTTTTTTTAATACAATTTTTGTTGTCGTACTATATTTATATGTTAGTTGACTGCATAAAGTCGCAAATTCATTTAGGAGGCTCAGTGTGCGCATGTTCAATAAGATTTTTGAGGTTGTACTAAATTTATTGAACTTGAAACAGATCAACGTTGCTCTTACATTCAGGGACTATAACATGATATTATTCAAAAATTACAGCGTCTACTTCATGATCATAACCAACTAATCAGTGTGTTTAAGACTTTTCTAGACTAAATGGCTGCAGATAGTTATAAAATCGTCATTCGAGCAGATAAAAGACCAGCCGGTCAACACGAACAAAGGTTCAATGCACATCAAACGAACGAAGTTGCCGTAGTAATTGTTGATAACGAATGTAGTCGTCGTGATATTATTATTCAACGCCGAAGTAATAAATTGCAACGCATTTCTGAAAAATGTCGTAGTTATGATGAACTACAGTATACGCTAATTTTTTGGCAAGGTGAGGATAGTTATCACTTCAATATTCAACAAATCGATCCAGCTACAAGCGTCGAAACTACCAAAAAAGTATCAGGTATGCAATTTTATGCTTATCGAATTATGACTAGAAATTGTAAATATAACCATATTTTAAATTGTCGGCAGTTATTTTAGCAGTTTATTGTAGATATGTATGCTAAAATTAAAACGGAGAGAATAAAATTTATTTATTCAACGAAAGTTGCGTTCGGATAAACAAATTCATTTAAGAGATGCCATGATAAATTATGGAAAGGTCGATAACATGGGAGAATTGGTCATCCTGCCATCTACGTCTACTGGAAGTCCACATCACATGCATGAATATGCTCAAGATGCGATAACGTACGTCAGAAAACACGACCGACCAGATTTATTTATAACATTTAAAAATTTATGGGTAGAAATGAAAGAAGAATTACAATTTGGGCAGACAGCCAGCTTTCGAAATGATATTGTTGCCCGAGTTTTTCCTCAAAAACAAATCAAATTTATTGACGCCGTCGTGAAAAATAAAATATTTGATACTGTCATTTGCCGAATGTTTTCAATTGAATGGCAGAAATGAGTACTGTCACATTCTCACAATTTAATTTGGTTTCAAAATAAAATTCAACCGTATAAAATATATAATAATAATAATATCTTGGGACATATATACACAGCACCGTCTGGTCCCAAACTAAGCAACTAGGCTTGTATTATGGGTACCAGACAGTTGATATACTTACATACATACTTTTTTTTTTGTAAATATATACGTATAATAAATAGAAACACCCAGACTCAAGACAAACATTAATTTTTAATCAAATAAATAAATGTTTGTCTTGTTCGGGAATCGAACCCACGACCCCAGGGCGACAGGTAGGGTTACTACCACTGCGCCAATCAGGCAGTCTAATGATGTCATCAAGCTGAGTTTTCAAACCTGGAAAAAGATCCTGATTTTTATAGTATAATCGTAAAAAACATGATTCATGGCCCATATAGTGAACTAAATAGAAGTTCTCCGTGCACGAAAGATGAAAAAAAAACCTTATCCGAAGTCATTTTTCAACGAAACAGTCACAGGCGAAGACGGATATCCGAAATATAGACGTCGGTCACCAGAACAAGGCGGATTTACGGCTAAAATTAAAATATAAATCAATGAAAAAATTCAAGTTAACAATCAATGGGTGGTTCCATATAATCCACTTTTATCTAAAATGTTCAATGCCCATATCACTGTTGAATACTGCAGTTCTGTAAAATCGATAAAGTGTACATGCAAATACATAATAAAGGCAGTGATATAGCTGTTTTTACGGTAACCAAAGAAAACCAACATAATAAGATACAGTACAGTATCAAATGGGTCGTTACATGAGAACCAACGAAGCGATTCAGCGAATTTTAAGTTTTCAATTACACGATGAAGATCCGCCAGTTCTCCATTTAACCGTTCACTTAGAAAATGAATAACGTGTATTTTTCTCAACAGAAACGGTACAAAATATTGCGACGGAACCACCAAAATGAACAACATTAACAGCGTCTTTTGAACTAAGCCAGAAAGATTCATTTCCTAAGACTTTACTTTACTCAGAAGTACCAAGCTATTGTTACTTCTGGGATACAACGAGTAAACCATTTAATCCTCGAAGACGTGGAATTCCAGTAGAATGACATGATGGAGTATTCAAGAGTAACACAATACGACGAGTCTACACAGTGCATCCACAAAACGCTGAATGTTTCTATCTATGTTTATTACTTCACGTTATTCGTGGACCAACGTGTTTTGAAAATCTAAAAACTGTAAATGCTTACGTTTGTGATACACACGCGAAGCAAAGATTGGGTTTACTAGAAAACGATAATCATTGGGAGTTAGCTATGAATAAAGTAGCCTATACGGCAACAGCAAATGAAATTCGTGAGCTATTCGCAATTACGTTAACGACATGTAGTCTTTCTAATACTCATCGACTATGGCTACAATATCAAAAATATATGAGCGATGACATCTTTGCTGAACTACGATACCAAAACTTAGACTTAGAAATTAATTTTGAAGAAGAAATTTTTAACAAAGCTTTGATATTGATAGAAGATAAATGTTTAGCAATATCTGACCAAACATTATTACAATTAGGTGTTCAGTTTCCTAAACAAAGTCATTTGGATGCTATGAACAGTAAATTTTTAAGAGAAACAAATTATAATATCTACAGAATTGAGACTTTACATTCAACACAACAAACCATTATTAATTGAGTGTCAAAAACAAGCATATAATATATTAGTGGATTATTATAAAAAACAGCAAGATGGTATAATATTTTAGATGCATCGGGAAAACATTTTTGATAAATTTAATTCTAGCTGAAATCCGTGCAAATATTGTTCTCGCTTAGGCATCATCAGGGATAGCGGCAACACTTATGGATGGTGGAGGAATAGTGCATTCTGGTTTAAAATTACCATTAATTATATCTGACTATTAATTCCCGGTATGTGACATAACAAAATCATCAGCACGTGGACAAATATTGAAACAGTACAAAGCGAATATAGGACGAAAGCCCAATGGCCCATAGAAAATCACTAGAAACACTCAATAGGACACTTTAAGGTTTACGCGACAACACGGATGTAATGGGAGGTGTATTGTTAACGCTATCAGGTGATTTTCGTTAAACGCTATCTGTCATCGCGAAATCAATGACGGCGGATGAAATTAACGCTTGCTTAAAGAAGTCGGTCATCCGGGAACACGTAAAAATAATTAAATTAACAACAAGTATGAGGGCGCAAATTTCAGGAGATGAAAAGGCACAAGAATTTTGTGGAAAACTTTTTCAAATAGGAGAAGGCACTTATCCAATAGACGAAAATACTGGCCATATCATATTAACTAATGAGTTATGTAATGTTGTTAAAACAACGGAACAACTTAAAAATGAAGTAAATCCAAATATTGCTAAAAATAATACTAATTCAGAATGGTTATGCGAACGAATTGTTTAGCCACGAAGAACGACATTGTCAACAGCATCAACAACATCATCCAAGAAATGATTCCGAGAGAAGAGAAAATATACATGTCAATAGATAAAATGACTGATGAACAAAAAAGCATCAATTCCCCTACTGAATTTTATAAATTCATTAAATGTCCCAGGAATGCCATTACCCTGTCTTTAGTTAAAATTTGGTTCACCAATAATTTTCTTGCGAAATCTGAACTCGCCGAAACTGTGTAATGGTACGAGACTATCCATCAAACAGCTATAAAATAACATCATCGAAGTCGGTATAATGACTAGCAAAGAAAAAGGACGGATAGTATTTATGCCACGGATACCTTTAATATCAAATTCATTGCCCTTTACTTTTAAACGCTTACGATTCCCGGTGAAGTTGACTTATAGTATGACTGTCAACAAAGCACACTGCCAAATATTCCAATACTGTGGAATTGATTTAAAGGAACCATGCTTTGCGCACGGCCAATTATACGTCGCATGCTCACGAGTAGGATCACTTCGAAATTTGTTCATTTACAGTCCAGACAATAAAACTGTAAATGTAGTCTATAAGCAATTATTGTAAAAAGAAATTTAAAAAAATATAACTAAAATAAAAAGTGTAAATGTATAATATAATATGTATATATATATATATATGCATTTGTAATATGTATAATATAATATGTAAATAAAACAGAAATTTTTCATTTACCAAAGTGTTTCTTATTTTAACTTATAATCATTTCAATTCGTTAATTAGTTAATTGATTTAATTTACTCTATATGCACCGTATGCTTAATGGTCAAATAAGTCTCTCAATATCTAACTTAGAAATCTATAATACGCACGTTTAAAAATGGATTCTTAAATTTTTTTTAAACCATTAAATTTGGAGTGGGTGTCAGCCAAGGAAACACTACAACAAACCTAGCAATAGACACCGACTCCGAAAATAACAATAATTGTAACTACATTATATTATCGTAATAATTTGATTGACTTTTAAGTAGTCTAATATTATTAATTTAATTTTACTTAGGAGAATTCAAAAAAATATTTTGATCATTGTTGTTATTCATGGGTATGTGTTGAGTTAAATTTGAAGTGGTTAAGTTACCTATCTTACTTCTTGCGTGGTAAACACATAGATCATACCTACAGATTGAAGAGTAGAAAAAGTAAGTTGATTATTAAGTTGTAGAAGAATACGCATTTATCTACAATCGCAAATAGCATTTATCAACATTTTCTAAATATTGTATTGAATATGATTGTAATTCTCAATTACAAAAATTCAATTTCTGACATACCATGATAGATAATTCCTTATTATTTATATTCCAGTGAATATAATAACATAACATCTATTTCAATTTGTATTTAAAAAAAATTATATTGCATAGAAAATACATTATAAATTATGGTATATGATAAGACATGTAATAATGAATGTGCCGTTTAAAATAATAGATTTCAATTTGATACATTTTGTCGTAAAAATTTTTCAATTTAGTACTAAGTAGATGTTCAGAAATTTTGTTTAATATATCTCACAGAAACTTCTTAATGTTAATTATTTGTCATTCGGTAACAGCCTCATAAATATTTTTTTTCGAATGCTACTAGGCAACTAATGATTTTTTTTTACATAATTTTATCAAAACATACATACAAAGGTTCACACAGTCGGCGCTCGATTAGATCCACTTTCAATAAAAGCGGGCGGACGGTACACCGCGTTAATTTGTTTCACTTAAAACTTTCCTTAAGTTCTCTATCAAGTTGTTTCGTCCGTTTACCTAATACCTGTCGTTGGACCTTTGACGTATTGTATTCGAAAGTTTCAAAGATTAGAAAGCGCTTCTGTGTTTTGTAGTGTAACATATGCGCATACGTAGGTGACACTTAAAATTTTTACAAATGGCCTTTTAGAAAAAGTAAAATACAAAACAAATTAAAATTAAAAAATGGAACTCTTTGCGAACATAATTATATATTTGTTGTTAATTTATTATTTGTTTTCACAAGTTGGCGACAAAACAAAAATGGTTTGTCTGACGTCGATGAATTTAACGCGAGAAAATTTTTCCACTATGATTTTCACTGATTTTCGTTACCATTGAGGCTGACATGAAAGTAATAACAGATTTCGGTTGGTCATTTATGTTGAATCTTCTCCCTTTGCGAATAATTCAACGAGTTAAAACGTGGTCACGCTTATTTAAGTGGCGATCTGTATGAGAGACGTCGATAGCCGAAGACTTTCTACGGAGATGACCGAAGGTAACATCAGTACAGTGCGGCTCATGGTAGATACTGACAAAAAAGTAACCCGATAAAAGATTTAAACAATCTTAGGCAGCGGTATGAGTCAAGTGCACAAAATTATTCATAAATATTTAGCGGTCAGGAATACCTTGTAATACACGGTGGATACCTCATAATTTGACCGAAGCTCAAAAACTCCTGCGTGTTAATTGGTGCCGCGAAATGATGCAAAGATTTGCTGATGGTGACTCAGATGCGAGATAGTTACAGGTGAAAAAGCTGAACTTACTGTTACAATCCTGAAACTAAAAGACAGTCTGCTCGGTGGGTGTTTCCTTTTGAGGAGTCGCCTACTAAAGTAAAACCAGGTCGAAGCTTCGGAAAAAAAAATGTTGGTCTCTTTATTTTGAATGACTGGTCATTATCCAACAATTGTTTTAGAAGATGTTGTCAAGGTGTTGAAGTTGAAGATGTGCAAATCACGGGAATGTTAGTTATAGAAAAACTTGCTCACCCGCTTCACAGCCCCGAACTCGCAAAATGCAATTTTTATTTATTTCCTAAAATAAAAGAAGAGTTTCTAGGAAAGTGACTTATGGGAAACCGAAAAATCAGTAACTGCACAGGAAAAGGTCGTCGAAGCGACCCTCAAGTGGAAATAGGCAAAGCGTTTCTCCCAGTGGTTCCTTCGAATGCAGTGATATATATATTGATCTCAACGAACAATATTTTGGAAAATAATAAAAATGACTTACTAGCTTGCTTAGTTTTTGATTTACTAAGGACTTTCAAATTGACCCCAAAGCTTAATTATATTTTAAGTGTAAGATACAGTAAATACTTATAAAATCGTCGAAAATCTCAAAATGTTCAAGATATTTTAGATCTGTGTTTTAAAATGTCATCGTGATGACAAGTCGAGTTGTATACTATACATATATGAACTTTTAAACCAATGCTATTTTCTGAACCTCCTCGGTCACAGAGAACATAATATAACAAAATTTCTGCAAACTTGCGCCATGAGACTAAATACAAAAGTTGGATTTCTAAAGATATCTATTAAAAGCTGTAGATGAATTCATCCGATTCCAGAAAACTGGCATAGAAAACCTGCCCAAAGCAAATAGAAGGAAGAATGAAATATCAATAGAAAAAGAAACTAAGGAAGAGGGATTTTGAGAAGAACTTAACACCATTTTATCAAGCAGACTTCAAAATATACCAACAGAAAGAGATGTTACCTATAGGATCTGGTTACATATGGGTGATTTATCTATACAAGAATGAGCTATTGTAATAGGACCAAAAGGAACGGGTCATACAAAGTTAATAAGGCTATGAATGAATTTCACCATCTAAATCTAATACTAAAAATCTACTTCATATTAAGGAAACAAAGAACAAATGAATGATAGTAGAAAAAAATAGAAAAGAAAGATTTCTTTTAAGAAGTTCTCAATACAGTCCAATGAACACCATTTTAACGTTTACTACAACAGAAAGAAAAGTCAAACGCCATAGTTACACATGTGAAACTCGTGTAGAAAAGAAAATAATAACAACAATATAACTATCATTAAAAAATGTTAACAACTCTCCAAATAAATAAATATCTTGAATTTTTCTTTATGTTATATTTACGAGTGGTACTCAAATAGTTGAAAAGAAGTAATATGGCATTAATAAAAGAGATAAATAAAAGTGTATTGGAGCTACTACAATAGGAACTAAGAAGAAGGTGCCACAATGTGATAGAGCAAAATAGAAAGTACGAGGACTGGTGGTAAATTTTACCGAGTCTCAGAAATGAACACTAAATGTCTACATCAAACAAAGAAAATGAAAAGTGAAAAATCGACGAAAGAAAAGAATGCGAAAAACGAATTATTTTAAGAGAGCTTGTCACGGTCTACTTGTCTCCTCAATAAGGTCTACTATAACAAAAAACTGATTGCAATTAAGAAATTCGCTCAAACCATACACATGGGCTATCACAATAGAAATCAAAAAGAATGGACCACATTAACACAGAGCAAAAAAGAGAATAAAAGTGCTAAGAATGAACTCTTTCCAGATATGGGTAGTGAAAGCCTGCACAAAGCAAAAAATAGATTGATATAATTCACTTAATCAGGGTTACGATTACAATCGTTATCGAACCCGGGACTTTCTTCTTCAAAGCTGATGCTCTTAACTGCTGAGCTACCACAGTTCAAGTCGTTGACGCGTTAGCATTTTAGAAATAGAAAATGTCCGAGCGTTTGCAAGAAATGGAATCGTCAACTATACCTGCAATCGACTATTCATTTTATTGATTAGACGTGACATTCGTATCTTCATAGTTGATTCTTATTCAAAATAACGATTGTAAGTGCTCAATAATGCCTAAGTTTTGATCTAATTCCAGACGTATAAACGAAACAACTAACATTGTTACTTAATACGTCAGTAATAATTTAGTCCTATTAATTAACGAAATAACATTTTTTGTCGTATTATTCATCCATCGGAAACTTGTACTATATGTACACCATATCAAAGTATATCAACAAATTATGTTCTTAAACATTTAAGTAATAAACTCACTTTTCTAGTTACTATGATATTTAAACTATGATAATTTCTTTCACTTATGCCAGATGTCCTACACTTACGCGTCAAGAGATGGCATTAGTGCATATATAAGCAGCTGTCAACGAAATTACCCCTATAAAAACGAATACATATACGTATTCAAGTCAAAAGCACGTGATCTAATTTATTACGACAAACAAAAATCTGTTATATGTAACATCGAATAGAGATTGCTTTATAAACAGTACTTACACAACCCACATGAAATCATATTTATTAGCTACGTATCTCTGTTAAAAGAAAATATTACTCTACGGTGACCATGCTGGTTCGAGAGACCTTGATCGAGTATTTTTTTTCAATAAAAATAATTTTTATTAGAAATCCTTTTTTGCAATAAAAAGTGACATACTTACGCTCATTTTAGTATGAAAATTGTCTAACTAAAAAATTTCATAAAATTGTTTCACACTTCTTACTCTTTCGAAAAGTAGCCTAGTCAATATTTAAGAGCTTTAATTCGTAAGGAATTCCGTGAAGACACTTGTATTAAAAAAGCACTGATTCGATTTATATGATTATTTTTATAATACATGTTTATTTTATCTAAGTCTTAGCATATTATTTACGGTAGGTAACCTAGAGTATTAATAATGAAAATTTTAGTGGAAAAAAAATTGCCTTTGTTTTCTTGCCTTACTCGAACGTCTTTCTTGCAAAGAAAAACAAGAAAATAAACTACATATATTGAGGTGGCACAGAAGAAACGACTATTTTCTTTTCAAATTTCCAATGAAAATATAAATTTGTTAATTTCTCATGTTTACAGAACGCACTTCAAAAACTAATTCTAATTTTTTTTTTCTCTTGACGGTTAAATTTTGTACAAATGTTTTAGTTTTCAGCCAAAAATATTTATTTTACAGGTCGCTATTTTAATATGAATATTGAAAGGTCGAAAACACATAAGAAAGAGTGAGATGTCCCCTAATCACTTGAAAGAAAAACTAAGTTATAGCGAGAGAGAAGAAAAAACGAGACGGATATTGACAAATCGAAATTAGCTATAGCATAAAAATATCTATTGGTAATGAGGTCAGAATCAGGTACAAGATGTTTAGAGTTGAGGCTTTAATAATCTCTATCTAATCAAGATCTAAATCTTAATCAAGACTTTATCAAGCGAAGCCATCAGCAACAGCCAGTTGCGCAATATTAATTATGATCATGTTATCAATATGCTTACTTGGTTAACGTATTGGCTAGTTAAGAAAATTGAATATGGCAATTGTGTACAAATGATAGATGTTAAATCATATTTAGTAGAAAATTAAAACCTCATACAAATTTCTAGCTTATTTTCTTCATTTTCAATACGGAAATTACTAGCATAACATCTACTTTAACATATAGATTTGAACGTGCAGCTTACGGGCCTTTGATCTTTTGATTGAGCTTGTCGAAGAAATATAACGGCAGCCGGAGACGATTGGAACGTTAAGAGAATTCCTCTGGGCCTAATTAGTTGAAAGAGCTTTGAGGGCTTCTGTCTAACGAACGCCGCCCCAACCTTAAAAAAGCACTTTAATTTGATCGGGCTTTCACGAAAGAAACGAGAATCATGCTGGTGTACCGCTAAAGTTGCACGCGACAGTGAAACACTGGGCGGCTATCGCACTAAAACAAAACCTAATTTCACTCGCCCATTGATAAAAGCGTCTGTTATTATTGAACTTACCATAAATATTTAAATTCATTCATAAAAATTACTAAATAGAGATCCTATGAACCGTTTTAAAATTAACTGTACAGTAATCGCGAATAAACTTAAATAAATTGTTCAATTGCTCAAATTTCAAACCGAGGAGTCGATCCATACGTCACGTGTTCTGTGTTCAACAAACCTTATAGTTTTACCATGTCCGTCTATCTGTCCGCCTGTCTATTCGTTCAAGGATTCTTAGTACTAAATAACTGTAATTTGGTATGGATATACACAATTATCATACCAACAAAACGGTAGAATAAAATCTTGAAAAAAAAAATATTATGGGATTTAGTAAATTCTACCCTACCCTGTAGGGTAGAATTTAACCTGTGTTAATTTAATTCATCCTTTGAAGGTGATTTTTTTTCTCATCTATCTCATGATGTGACATACTCATGCATAACTTAATCAAAAAATTGCGGATATGTGAAAATCGATAAAAGCATTTTTCTGTTTAGGGATCCGAAATATTAAGCTTCAAAGTTATAATTTTTGTTAAAGTTAAGTATTCATGCCAGGTAAATAGTTATTTTGAATTTAAGATACAAAATCACGGCATTAGTACATATAACAAAGTTAAAAGGAAAACTATCACAACTAAGTAGGCTTTACTAGTTAACGAGTACCGATACTCGAGAGTACCAATAACGAGTAACAATAGTTAACCAAATTATAAAACGTAGTCGGATTATAAAAAGTAAAATTTCATACAACTTCCACTATAAATTACATAGATGATGTTGTTGGTAGCATAAAACAAGTAGTACATGTAAGTTAATGAACCATGCAAAATTATGGGAATATAAAATCATAACATCCTAAACGCCAGTCCTATCTGGGTCCGTTTTTAGACGTTATTAGCTGTTGAAGCCTGAATTCGATTAACAGGTTCCTTATAAACCTGATAATATATCAAACAAAAAGTCCTCATCCAAGTCCGCTTATTTTGACGAGCAATTACGTAACCCTAGACTGCTCGTTGTCCGACACGCACTTGTCCGGTTTTTTATACTCCTTTAACTTAAGTCCTTCGAAAAGTAAATGATGAAACTCTATACATCTGGTTAATATATTCATACATTGTACGTTGTGATGACTTAAATCTATACGATAATATCATTCATATAAATACAATATCAAAAATTCTATCATTAAGGTAGTAGAGTTTTACTCTGCTCGATATATATTACAAGACATCTGTGACATACTGGACGCACGCGTATGGAACGCTTAGCGGCCCGTTTGTAGTTTAACTGATCGCTTGACTATTTCGCAGGAGCGGCGCCTCGCCAACTTAGATCGTCGAAATAATACCTCTGAACACTGGGTGTCTATAGCGGAAGCTTCACTTCCGATGCGCCAACACGTATGCTATGTACTTTAGTAAACTGTAGACTGAGTGCAGTACTGGGGTAGTGCAGGCTGAATGCAGCATGCAGCTGCATTATTATACTATTTAATGCAATTTCTAGATTCGTCCTTTAGAGAGCGACCAATTAGACGGGTGGAATTTAAGACCACTTGAATCGAGGCGGGCCGGATCTCAAAATCTGTCCTCGATTGGAGGCGATATCGTCGATGCATATCGGAAGTAAAACTCGTACAAACTCATATGTTTGTTTACAAATAAATATATATGTACAAAAACTATTCTATTATGTACATTTCTCTATAAATCGCACCGAAAAAGCGATGTTTTCTATATACGACTTACGAGTTGGAAGTTCGTCTATATAAACTATATGACTGAAAATGAGTTAGTGAATATTTCCACGCTGTGTGTACGTCGGGGTGCGCAGGAACATTTTCGTCGCGAACAACTTCCATCAGATGGTGTTGGCACAACAGGTATCGTATCAGAATTTCTGTTTTCGTTTTTGCGCACGATGGGAACATATCAAACGGAAAGAATAAAATTATAAGTCACTGGATGTTTCAAATAATACGGCCCTTCAACACCAAACATAGCTCATATCAAAAAAAAAGTGAATGATAACTTTCATCGCAACGCGTGCATTAATAAGAAATTACGTTTTTTAATATTCAAAAAGTTGGACTCGCACGCTGACGGTGCGAATTTTAAAGTACGTAAGCAGGAGTGCGCGCTGTCGGCCGGCTAGCACGGGAATTCCATTACCCGCAGCAGCGGCGCGGCCGGCGGGACCGCGCCGCGGCTCGTCCGCCGTAACTCAATTAAATGGCAAAAGGAACTTAATTCACATAGCACATACGTTCACCCGTGCAAGACGTGTACTAATTGTACATTATTGTCATACACCGATTTCGATTACAATTGAAACTGAAATACGATTCAATCCGATTTTACATGTTAGTCGATATACAGTTTAAGTATGTGTGGTCAACATGTGCTTGTTCATGAACGAATTTCTTTTTTCTATCCCAATTTCGGTCCAGGTAGCATTGTGTGTTCTATGATCCGATTGTATTCCGTGATGTAAAATAAAGCACTAACTCTTCTAAAAATGAGTTAAAAATATTTCATGACTAGTTGACATAGCAACATAATATCATCACCTGTTTTGCAAGAATTCATTTAATTTTTTGCGTATTTTTGGTATTTATTTCGCAAAACACTTTTTCATAAGAATTAGACGCAAGGATAAGCCTCATTATTGTATTACAATAATGAAGAGACCATATCCAATATAAATGTCAGTATGGGGCTAAATGCCACATCGTGAAACTCCCCAACGGTTACAGGTATAATGTTTTGTGTTAAGGCTTACCGTGTATATGCTGCAAACCATACAAAATCCCTAAAGTCAAAAATTTGACGCTCCAATCAATGAAGCATAATAAATTCTGTAACCGCTAATGAAAGATTTGTTATTTTAAAATACCTATGTCCTGAAAATGATCTGGCTTTTTAATAAGAATATATACAGACCTAGCTCTGCCCATGGCTTCACCCGCATGAACATATATTTCATTGCTCGTTGTCTGTATCAAACAGTTTGCTGTCATTGATACAGGTCCGATCCCCTTTTCGATTTAAGTTCCGATTTCACAATTCGTTCTAATTTTACAATTAGTTCCGATTCGATCTTATTCTTTACTTCATTTCTTGATCCCTGTTTTTTCCAATCACGTCATCGCTCTCAATTCTGACATCTATCTCGCTTTAAATATCGATTCCCAATTCTTATAAATTATTGCACAGGAACACATTAGTGGAAGATATAAAATACCATGCCTATAAGCAAGAAAATATTATATCTATATGCTAAACTTCACTTAAATCCGTCAAGCCATTTATGCATAATTGAGTTATCAACAATTAAACGTCATTACAAATGCAAACTTTTCTAATTGAAAGGTTTGGACCTTAAGCCCAACCACACTGGTCCAATGCGGGTCGGGGACCGGCGACGGGAGTTGTTACAGACGCGATGACAAGGTCGGAACCGACGGCTTAATTTTGTTTTCCAGACACGGAGCGAGTAGTTTGAATCGACTCAAAAACTAATTGGTCAATTCGCCCGCGGTCAAGATCGAATCCAGTGCCTCCTGGTCCGAAGGCGCTTTTAACCACACTATTATACGAACGACTACCGCTCGTATAATAGTACTAACAAAAAATGCAGTTTAAAAACCCTATCGTTCACTTTCATTTTACAGAACCATTATTATTAATCATATAGTTACAATAGGATTGTTGAAACTTTCATTTATTTTCACTTTTGCTCTACCGCTCACACCATATCTTTTTTCTTCCCTCCCTCACAATCCTCATCGTCCGTTTTAACATTGGTGCTTCTCTAAATAGATCAAACAATTGACATGGCCGATAACATAAAATAAAATTAATGACTTTTAAATGTTAAAATGATAGAAATTCGTACAGATGAATATAAAAAAAATAAACAGTATCCTATTTAATGTGACAATCTCTCTATAAAGTTTTGAAGTGGAATTTTGAATTTCAATTAACAGAAAATAGGTTAAGTGGTTGTCGAGGTATAATTAAACAGACAGATAAAATACAGCAAAATAAATAGTGAGTAACTTATATATTACAAAATTGTGTGGTCTATTAGTAAACTAAGGTTTATTTAAATCAGTTTAACTATTGTTGACATATGAAAAACATATAAACAAACATACAGACAAACAAAGATAAAGAAAGTGCCGTACATTCATTCGTTCTGTGGTGTAAAACTAAATCCATGCCGAATTTCATCAAAATCGGTGCAGCGTTTTGGCGTGAAAATGTAACAGACGTACAGGTGCACAAAGAAGCTTTCGCATTTATAATTTTAATGCGAATATATAATATATACGGCTAAAGTAGACACGAATGTACAGCTTCATTATGTTTGTCTCATAATTCCACTTACGACACCTCGTGCACAATGGTGCACCTTCGTGCAACCGCGAAACATTAAATTCTATCGATTAACTGTAGTGTTCAAAATAGATCGTGTCTCCACTTTCTACATGCAGTTAGTATCTAGTCGGTCGCGCGACCACCTTTCACTATCGGCTTGGACGGCGGCGTGGAGCGGTGCGCGCACATTTTTTGCTCCCACAGTCAATCGTTCGATTATTGCAGTTTTATTTTTAAACGTTATGCAAATATATTGTAACGTCAATTATTTAATGTTAATCCTACACCCTCTTTTAGTTTGAAACTTGTTTCTTGTACAGCAACGCATACGCCGCATACGTTTTTGTTTGCTATGCGGCAATCGGATATTTATGTTTATATAGATTATAATTTTCTTTTGTATTGCTTTAGCTGGAACCGACTTTAAAACGACAAATTATTCGAATAGATTTCTTAACGTGGTTTTCATTTTTTCTAAAGTTCTTTTATTTCACATTCTTTAGTTATCGAGTAATTATAACTGTACAGTTCATTTTACTACTTTGCGTATGGACTAAGTCATTGTTAATATAATTGACCAGGGTTCTTTAACTTTGTATGAAGCAAGTGAAAAAGCAGTTTTGATCAAGAATTAACTGTTCGCTGGTAATAATTCCAAGGTTTTTCTTAGTTGGAGTAAAACTAATAAATTATTCTTATATAAACTACATAAATTGTCCTTATAAATTGTTCACAATACAAAAATTCTGTAATTCCAGCAAATCATAATTGCATTCACTCTCCCATTTAATTTATTCGTCGTATTACTACTGTTATTGTCTAAAGATTTGCGATGTCCTTCTGCTTAGATTTTTAGATTGGAATTATATAAACGAATAAAAATATCTAGGTAGATCGACGTTACTAATAGCCATTCAAGAATAGTTTCTGTCAACAAATTATAGTATTATTGCCTAACTCCTAAGTGATAAGGAATGCTGAGGGTTCCAGCATCAGCTCAGCAGCATGAGATAAACACTGACAGATGCTAAAACTTGAATAACTAAAAAAAAGCTCAAACACACCATACGTACCTTTATTATTTGAGGCTATCCCTTGATTTTCTTGGAACGCCACTATCTTATCTCGAATTGGTAGTTATGGTACCATTTCGAGAGTTTCATTCAAAAAAAAAATTTTCAAATCGGTTAACAAATTTAAAAACACATGAGATACAAACGTGAAATAACAACTTTTGCGTCCAATGAGTGAGAGTTCCGGTGGAACACTCCCCGTTCCACCTGCAGATTTCCTCCTCTATCAGATATCCCATTCCTACCCAAGAGGCTTGCAACATATTGGTGACTCCTCTGAGGTTGCGAGTGTAGAACCACCTACTTCTTTGTGGTTCATATGCTCGTTTGGCCCTTAAAGCTATGTACTGTAAAAAAGTGAAGTTATCGCTGAAGTTACAATAAAAAAGTATATACGGGCAGCCATAGAATCGGCACCTTTTTGAAGTCAAGTATACAATTGCCGATATCATAATGACGATCATAAGATATGTCGTTGTATTGATCTAACATTTTTATTTAGTCGTAGAGAAGCCCTGATGTCTTAATAAGAGCTATTTTAAATATGCGAAATAA
This sequence comes from Eumeta japonica, assembly GCA_005406025.1. Lineage (NCBI taxonomy): Eukaryota > Metazoa > Arthropoda > Insecta > Lepidoptera > Psychidae > Eumeta > Eumeta japonica. The sequence continues at coordinate 116,446 of BGZK01001426.1, forward strand.
TACTTCGCGATAAAATATAAGAAATTAACATTGAATCAAAAGATAATCTAGGATTTACTATTTTAAAAGAAATAGATATTGCAAAATCCTATTTTGATAGAAAATAATGGTAAAATATCGCTTTCAGATGAGAAAATTTTATATATTTCCTGTGTTTAGTTGATTTCAATTTCAATCTTAACACGGACATGTATATGTGTTTTTTGTCGACTGTAAAGAGAATATATTAATTGATAATTAACTATATGACACTTTCTGTTTTGCACTTTGAACAATTTACTTCCGAATAGGAGCCGCCAGGGTCTCTGTTTCGTAACATCGTATGCAAAAACAACTGACGTATCTTTTTCTTTTGAGGAAGGACGCACCCCGCGGTTCATAGTAAAATATGTTTAACGTCGCTTAACACCCTGTGTTTTGATCTAACTTGATATTGTACTTGAGATTGAGATATGAACTTAGTTTGATGCTACAGCCAATTAAGAAACATTAAAAAAGATTCTAAACTTAAAGATATACTATTAGGGCTTTTTATGCTTAGCAATATGTTAGTTCACGTCCTTTACTTGATGTTTCAGCGAAATTAGGCATAAGCATTTTTTTTACTGCGTTGCCGTATGTCGAATATACAATGTTATTCAACGTACAAAGGTAAACATAACTTGTTGATAGTATTTGTGTTTAATTTTGTAACCTTGAACTGGAGTTGCAATCGTACCATGTGAAATTTTATATCGGAAGCTGTATCGATAAACGATACATTGTTTTTGTATTGTTTATCGACACAGTTTATCGTATCGTTTATCATATTCAATTTCCTTGGTTTTTTTTTTTTTGAATTGACGTATCAATACACGAGTTTCACCTGATCTGTAGTCGGAACAGATGCCACGTTGGAATGTCGTTTATGTTTTGACAAAATAAAACGGTTGGTTTGATAAATGTAGCAAGAACAAGAACAGTTAGAAAAAGATAATAGATAGGTGACTGGAGCCTCTCCGAGATCTTTTTTTAAATTTTTAAATCACTTGTAAATGAAGTTTGACTTTGAAACTAACCAGTAAAAGTCACTGGAAGAGACGCGAACACTTTTAAAATGTGGTCGTAAAATTAAAATAAAGTTTAAACATTACTTTTTCTTAAGTGTGAGTTTAATAGGACTTTGTAAAAAAGATCCTACAACGTCAAAATAGCAGTTATTAAAAAATATTTACACCTAAGATGGTACTTTAAAATTTGAGTGATCATATTTCCTCGTGACACATACTATATTTGTTACTGTTGGATATATTTCATCATGTTTATTTATGCAGTCGGGGATTGACGCTTATCATTACTTTCTTGTCAAAGCCACACGAATTCCGATTCCTTTCGCGATTCAATCACTTTCTTCTTCCTAACCACTGTTTTTCCTAACTTATTATATTTAAAAACTAGGTAATTCCCACGATTCATTCAGAAAATCAAAAGAATCACCATGAACTTATTCGAGCAGCCGAAAAGCCGAAAGAAACTTAAAATCATCCCCTACTTACAATACACATGTGTCAAAAATACATAATTCCTTAATATAATAATATTTCTTCGTCCGTGTGTTTTCCTGGTACTTTGGGTAGCTATAGAATGCCTCGTATAAAATAACTAGTTGCATAACAAGCAATATTAATATTTTGACGTGTTATAGCCGGCCATAGAGACAATTACTTTTTTTTTAAATATGCGAACAAAAAACGCTAGTTGGTAACAAAAAAGCACAAAATTCCATTCTCTGTGAAGCAATATCGAATATTATACAAGTGAACTTGGCTTTCATTGTATCTCATACATTTAAAATATCAAACAAAACCTCATACATATAAAAATACATTTGTTTACTACTTTTTCGGACAGAAATTACAATAAAGGTATATATTTATATGAATATGTATTAAAATTACCAAATCAGACTTTTTGAACAAGTTATTTCAAGGAGATCATACGTTGCTACGAGCGTTTTAAAACTAGTTGCATTAGATACGAATTAATATTATTAATGATTTATAAAATCCATAAGGAAAAACTATGTTATGCACGGGGCGTACAACAGAAAATTCGTGCTTGCGAATTTATTCCTCAAATACAATTTAACATGCGCTAACCGTTGTTTGTGCACTCGCTAAGTTAGATAAGCGAATTAACTTGACAGTCCGGCTATTATTCTTCACAGTAGAACTGTGCACTGGGCATCAGCAAAAATGAAAACATAATGAAATACGAGAGAAAATAAATAATAATAAATAATACATGGTTTATTCTTTATTATTGTAACATTAGCATTTTTACAAATTTTCAAATTTGACATTTCATTTATTTACGATTGTTATCAACAAAATCGTGGAATACTGCTGATCGGTAAAGATGGTTCGATTTCAAATATAATATTTATTTGTTTTATCAAACATAGTCAATGCCTACTTACATTTAAAATATTTTCCCCTCAAAATATAAATAAAAAATAACACTTATTATATGTTACATACCATATTACTGTAGCATGAATTATATATGACTATGTTCATATAGACGATAGAGCTTAATATTACTCAATATATCTTTAACCCATACACATTTTGTTAACTGAGCTCCCCACGCAGAAACGATGAACATCGTCGCGGCGAGCTCATAAACTTTTATCTATACCCTTAGAAGGAATATTTACACGATCTGGTCGACTGGAAGAAAGTTGCAGTTTTAATTTGAACATATATGTAAAAATTGTAGTTTATCTCCCTTAGACCATAGATAGCTACGGACGCGGGGACGGCCGCAGCAACTCGCGGTGTCTCATCGGTCACTTGCCGTGTCGTTAAATGCGGGTATTTACGCGAAAAATGGAACAAACGGAAAATACGGGCCGGTGCGGGATTAACGCAGTTTATTAACACGAGAAATGTAATTTGGGAGAAATTGAACATGAAATGAAACAAAAAAACAAATAGTGCCATTAAGCGATCACGCGCTGAGCGTTTGGACTCTTAGGACGAAGCATCAGCAAAAACGCGTGAGCCCCCAAACTGACTATATACCTCAAGCTTTCGGCGCGTGTACAGTGTATGTTCGTTATTTTTATATTGCTTTAATTTCTAATTAAATAGCGAAACAGAATATAAATGTAAGAATACAAACATAATTGTAGCTTATACTAAATAAAAAAAAATATATAATAACATCTGCTTAAAGATTTTTTCATTTATTTATAGCAATAAATTCGTGGTCATATGAACGGGATTAACTAACAATGATTGAATGTAATAATTGCTTATAATAATACAAGCCCTTTTTTTATTAATCTTGTATGTAATTCAGATGATGTAGTATGAAAGTATAATTTTTATTTTATTTATTAACCTAGTAAAAACATTTTCTATTATACATAAAATACAGCTATAACAAAATAATAATATACATAATACAAGATTTTTCTACGACATCTATACACTCTACGTATTTCATTTTAAAGCACATACCCTATCACAACCTACGCTTTTTTAATGATTTGGTGAATTGTAAGCGTTATTTTTGTCAGTTGTCTGAATCCAATTTTATGTTTTTTCATCTCTTCATAAGATCTCTCATCATCTATTCAACAACTGTGTTTTTATCTATCTTTTTAAAATACAGTCCAAAAACATATTTATTTTTGGGACTATCAGTTGGTAACAAATACAACCAGTTGACTGCAATATTGTTGAACTAAATTTTTCGAAAAACATTACTTCCTTTATTCTCTAGTGGCGCTCCTCTCAATAAATTTTATCTATAAAATTAATTCGGATCCGTCATTGCCATATAATTTTAGTAAATATTAATTTATTATGTTCACACCCTCAACGTGTGGAAATGTTTTTCTTCCAAAAAATTGTTTGAAAGGTGGTTTGATTTAGTGAAGTGAATACGGATGAAGATTAATATTCATAAATATATCGTAATAATATAATAACATCTGCTACTGTTTATCACGACTAAATTAAATGTTCAGGTTTATGTTACAGTTATATTATTTCACTATAAATTTCAATTTCGAAGCTTCAATCTAAAACTATCCATACTAGTTCTATGCGGATAGAAGGCAAATGGTTTCACATTTCAGTGTAAAAATAGTCCAATAGGCTTCTTAAAGGTACAGGACAAAATTCTATTAATTTTATTTATTTTGTTTTGATTCCCGTATTCAGGAATCAAAACCTCTGTTACGTTCTAATTTTAAAGCAAAAAACTGAGTATTTGGCCACTACGCAATTATTATAATAAATATAAAATGAATGCAAATACGTTCCTATAATTTTAATAAATTAAATTTCATCCCCATCTGAATAAATATTATCTATTAAGTATTAAAAAATTGGGTACTGTCATTTTACTCAATCGAAATGTGATGTTGGACATAACTTCATTTCCATAAATATGCAAGTCTATTTCATTAGTCTATACGATTTTTGTCATACTTTATTGCACGACTCATAATGAGAAAAATTTGAGTATTTTACGATCAAATAATTTTTTGCATTTATTGTCAGTGAATATTTTTATCGCTGTACTCTGATTAGTACAAGAAAATGGGAAAATTTGCATACCATTGTCATTACAGATAATTTAATACAAATCAATTTTGTTAGCTTCAAAAATAATTTAATATAAGAGAAACGAAAAAAAAACCTTGGCAATAATTTGGAAAACTTTTCCGTTAATCAACTGTGAAATTATTTGGAAACATGACTACTTGTAAAACGTCCATTAACTCAACCATTTTTTTATTAGCTTCAGTGTTGCAACAAGTGATTTTTTATTGAAATGGTTGCCTAACTGGCTGTCGTTAAATTGTAATTAATAAAAATATAATTTTCGAAATGAGGTCCGTTCACTAAATGGAGTATTGAAATTTTTGGTCCTGATCTCTAGTACTAAATAAATCTCTTTTCGCTACTCGTATATTTAGAAGAGATTGGGTTATAACGTTGCAATAGTATATTTTAGTTGGCACTTTTCAAAACATTTTTCGTTTCTTATCAAAACTTAAACTGGTTATTCCATTTTTTTTTAATTTTAGTGAAAAAGTGATAATAGTCTAGTAATTGGAATCTCATCTTCAGAATTAAGTTCAAGTACTGATGACTCGCATCACTAAATGTTTTTTAAACACATGTATAAATCTAAAATCTCTATATGCTATCATTCGCTTTAGCGATGAAGAAAATTTGAAAATAATACCTTCATATTGGACAACGCTCAGGGGAAGTAAGATGTAATTTCCTCTTTACATTTAGACAACATGGAGAATAGGACCTAACTGTTATCAAAAATCAGCGCCCAGAAGTAGAATGTCATATGAGTTAAATAAATTTAAACATTTCATTTAAAAGTTCTAGTATGTCGTTAAAATATTTTTTTGTTATATAAAAAACAAACGTAAGTGAAACGTTTCTTGATGCCATAAAAGTTTGTAGTTTCTAACTTCCATAAAATTATTAAAATTAATGCATCAACAACCCATATACTCCACTTCAGAATATAGTCCTTAAAGAATAGAATGAAGAGAAAGGTACAATTTTAGATTATGACACTTATAATGTTTACACGTACGCTGGAATTTCGTTAATCACATCTATGCACATATTTGTATTGGATATAATAAACATTTATTATTTAATGTTTTTTTCTTAAGTTTATACGCCAATAACATACTTCATTGCATTATACAATGATATTAATAATGATACTCTCAGAAATATTCATATCGAAGTATGTCTGTAATTTTCACATTAAATAATTTGAAAGAATTGTTATAAATTATGATTCATTGTTTATACTTCGAAGACAGTACAAGAAAAAAAAAGCTTCCTAATTTTTTTTCATTATGTTTGCCGAGTTTACATAATTTCTAAAAAATGTAACATTAAATATAAAAAAAAAACCATTTCACTTAGCCATAAATTCTAAACTATAAACTGCAGTAAAATGTGATCATAACTAACTTCAAAGGCAATTCCAGTCAACTCGGATATGTAAATACGTCACCTTCAACAGAGATTGAAGCGCCTCTAACAATGACGGTCTTTGCCTTTTGTAATACTTTATAATGTGACAGGGGAGATCCTCAGGCAAAATTTCGTTTAAAATATGTAATAATAAAGTATTGGTCTCGGCTCTCCGCTAAAGGATTTTAAACTATTTGTTGTGACTGCAAAACTGGTTTCAGCAAAGTTTTAGTACTGTCGTTGAATAAATATTATACATTTTTCTACTAAGCGCATTTTGAAATTGAATTAACCGTTATTAATTCTTTTTTCTCCTTTCTTTTCACTTAAACGATGGTCCTTTAGTTTTCAAGAGCGTTGTCTTCGATTTACGAAGTACCGGGTTCAATCTTAGTAACGGGCAAACTGCCAATGAGTTCTTGGCTTAAGCCAAATCAAATCGATGACCACAACGGCCGTTAACAGTCAACAGTCATCAACCCGCATTGAGCCAGTGCAGAAGAATTAAAGTTCAAGCAATTTAATGCAAAAACAAAGAAGATTGTAGGAAAGTGTGTTTGTGCAGCGGGATGATTAAAATACATTGCAATAACTAATTTTCTACAAAAATTTCTAAGTGTGGTCACAGGTTTATTTCTGTTTGGCATTTTCATGTTCTCGACATGTTTTAAAAACATGTGAGTTGACATTTATATTTATATTGTTTATATATCTTCTGAGATGTTCTGATATACTTACGGTTGATGTGTCCTTAGATATTATAGAACACAATATACCTATGTCTGTCGGTTAAGTGCACTTAAAATAAGATAAAAAAAATTACAGAAATTAATTACAGTTAATACTGAAGCAGGACATCAGTCCAGATTTTAGTATAAGTTTCGTTACAATTTATATGCATTGCATGGTGGCATTGGCATAGTTGTTTCATTGTACATATCGCTTCTCCTCTACTACTAATTTTAATAACTTAGTAAATAATTTATACAAACTACTAAAAATTCCTCCCTACCAAACCTTCTACGTAGGCTAGGTAAATTAGAATTAAATAGATTTTTTTTATTTATTGTTAGCGAGAGAAAGGGCGAGGAAGGTAAATAAGGATGGAGAGAGTGACCCAACGAATTAAAGAGAACGAGTGAGAAAAAAAGGGAGGAGGAGAGAGATATGTTGAGAAGCTGAAAAAGCGGAATACAGGACCGAGATAGAGTCAGTGAGACACGGACTCTATCGGACGACGCGGAAAAGGGAAGGGACTAAAAAAGAAAATAGTATCAGGATAATGAAATCAAGATGAGGTTCAATACCGAGATCTTATTAAAGATCAAAATTTCGATTGAAGTTCTTTATCCACGCCGGCGTAGTCATATGAAAAGGCTGGTATTAATATACAATTGTAGAGATCAACAAAGTATTAGAATGTAAGTTATTTTACTGCAGTAAGCATTCCCGGATTTATAATACCTATTTTCATATCCTCAATATCGAATATTATCAAGTTCAAATGACTTGATAAGTCCCTACTAATATTATAAATATTGATGTAGCTACGTCTGTTTGTTACTTCTTTGCGACTAAATCGCTGAGTCTGTTGTAATAATATTTGACTTACAATTCAGCTCTGCTCGTCAAAGTTTGTTTTATCGTTCGCTACATCGCCCACATTCTGCTAGATTAGATGACATTTATTCTGCTCCAGCCTTGGTAGTCGGATCGTGACGTTCAGAATGTAGCATCGTTCGTTAAACAGATTATCAAATACGAAAAGATATTTTTCAGTTCGATCCATAGTTCCTAAGATCAGTGCGTTTAAAAAAATGAACTAACGGACAAAATCCTTTTTTGTTCGTTATATTTATTACAATATAATTGTTATATAAAACAAAATTATATTTATTAAATCACACATTTCCACCACCGTTATTGTCCATTTTAATGTAGATGTAATGCCACTTTTTCACTTGTCGGATAACATTGCTCGACACACAATAGAAAATCGTGTTGCTTATTAAAACAAATCCGTTTCGCCGCAGCATCAACTCGACCATTACGCGCGTCTACACCGACTTGTGCTTTTTCAGAACCGACGATGGCGTACAATTTACTAAATAAAGACTCGGCGTCGAGAAGGGATTATTAAAAATGTCGGCAAATGGACTGACGCATGCTGAACCTTACAGCGGCAATAATTCATAAGTCGCGGAGGCACCGCGCGTGAAATAGATTTGGCGCGCCTCGGCGAGGGTATCAACAAGAAATATTTAAATTTTACCCAAGGCGTTGGTGTTAAATCAGCTCGCTGAATCAGAATAATAAAAAAAAAAGGTTCGCATGAGTGATGTTCGTCTTTAAACGAAAGCGTATTCGGTCTCTCGTCTAACGTGCTCGGGTCGTTCAGGACTGGAAGGTCTGTTCGATAAATTGTTCTAACTGTTTGAGCAATCTTGGAGCTATTCGTTGTAAGATGGTGCAAAAGCCGATTTAGAAACGAATTTAGTGATACAAATTTAATAGCGGGAACCCACGATTTCCCTTTATTGATTCAACAGTAAAGTGTTTGAAGTCGTTATCAAAATTTAACAAATTAACAAAGTCAAAACAGTCGAACAAAGTCTATGTTTGAATAGAGGCTGAACGGTTCACAGCAAAGTTTTCCTTAATATTTTAGTTCACGAATAGAAATATATTAATTCTTACTACAGCTTACGAATGTACGTGCAATAGCTCACTGGATTTGTAATGACGTTTAAAGAAAATGTGCTAAAGTTTCAAGCCCGCAGATAAACAATTGCAAAATTTATTAACAACTAAATGTTCCATAATAATGGGACAGGTTTTTTTTTAATAATTAAAGATTAACAATATTTAAGAAATTAAACAAAAAGTTTGTTAAAGAAACGTTTTGTTTTTAAAAACGTATTGACTTTTAGAATTTCACTTTTTTACATAATACAGTTTGTTAATTGTTGAAAATAAAGTTCTGTGCGTTAAGTGCTGTCTTGTAAATTAGCTTCAAAACCAGCCGTTACAAATTTTTTTTTTCAACTCTATAGTGTTCATTTAAAAAATTAAAAAATAGCTCATTATCTAAATACGTTAAGGAATAATATCCCTTTAGAAAAACATTTGTTTGGGCACTTTTCATTAATTGAGCTAATTGTTAATTAACTACGTTTTTATTTGTTATTCCTTTTTACATTTTAAGTTGGACAATTTTTAAACAAAAGCTAAAATTATTTTGTTGTACACCTTCTCACAATTATACTTAACTAAATTACCAACATTTTTTAAAATTAAAATAATTTACTAATAATAATTAAAAAAAAATAAAAGTTATAATTATGGATTATTTATTTTAATCAAATTGATCGTAATCACTATATTTAAATACGAAATAAATATTTTAAAATATTAGCACAAAAGTGTAACATATTTTGTTTCGAATAAGAAATGAGTCGAGGTGCTTGAGGTACAAGCCGAGCAGTATATAATAAAAACTAAGTGCTAGAATATGCTCTAACAGTAGGATAATAACATTTAAGAATAAAAAATCACACAATTAAAAATGAATGGCTTTTTTTCAATTTATTAGTTTTTTTTAAAAATAAGATTAATTACTCATATTCCTTTCTCCTCATCATGGAAATAAGGATCACGGAAAATGTCGCTTGTTTGTAAAGTATTGCAGACATTCTAATTTTCAATTTCCTATAATTGCTACATGTACAGATGTGAGGTTTAAAAACCGAATGAAAAAAATACAATTCATATACTGAAAATACTTAAATCTTAAATAAGTGTAAAGAATAAAAACAAAATTTAAATTTTTAATTTTGTTTTATGACAATTTAAAAATAATACTCAAATATAAATCACTACGTATGAATATTCAAATCTTGAAGTTAATCTTTACAGTGTGCCCAAAAATACTTATTCAAATTAATTGGCGCATGATCTGTCGCGTGAGAGTTGAATTAATTCGCTTCCGAATAGGATAAAGCGTAACCCTTTTGAGGTCATAAATCTCATAAGCGTCTGTCCGTCGCAGCCTATTTCTCTTAGAAACCTTTGAACTTTAAAAAGGCACCACACTGACCTGATTATGATATATTTTGTATTTACCTTGGAATTACAAAGCGTTAATTTAAAAATAATACTTAGGAAAATTGTAAGAATTACGCGTTCTTATTTATTTTTAGCAGATATTTAAATAATCATATCATATTTTGCTCATTTATCATTAAAAAATGGTAGTAAAAGATTTTTCGGAACTCATCACCTTTTTTATAACTATTTCGCAAAAAAAAATCCTTAATTGTTTATCGAAAGCAAAGATTGAGGATGCTGTTTAAATAATTCTCTCCCCGCGAGTCCGTCTTTCACGTAACATTGTAGACATTGACTTGCGTCTTAAAATTGACACATTTGATATTGTAGCTTGTATAGTTTCACTGAATACTAAGCATATTTAGTAGGTAGAAGCAAGTGAAAATTAACACAGTGTCTTTAATTCCACACTAGTGACATAAATACATCCAACTATACTTAATAAATCAACTATAAAAATCAACTACACTTAATTCTATTGTATCAAGGGGTGAATATTAAAATGTATATTTGATAATTATTGTTAAATAGCGTAAATTAGCACAAAATTGGAATTATTCAAAATTTGTACTATTAGTTGTGTGTGAGTTTTTGAGTATTGCCAATGCGCTTGCATTTACAACCATATTTATATAAAAAGGTTCAAGGCACCACTTGTGGTTGTTTTATGTAGCTTACAGTTTTTTGTATACATCATAATAAATTCGTAAGATAGGAATGATAAAAACTCATAATAACTTCTCCCCATCAATATCGACTTTATTGTAAATCCAATAAAGTTTTATGTATTTCTGCGGAAATTAGTTTTTTCATGAAATTTTCTCAATAGTTTTCCATATAAAGTGGCACGTCTTCTTGCGGCAACGATTCTGGATCAAGTTAAAAGAACATATATAAAAAAAAAAAAACACGAGAAGCGATATAAAAAAAACGCCGCTAGTACGACGCCGGAGCAGCCATGAATAACCGGCCGTCAGCGCCATGCGAGCTCGCCGCCCAATTAAAAACGTACTCTTTCCACGATTTTTAGCTTAGAATATTGTATAATAAGCCAATAAAATACCCCACTTAACGCCTGCGAACGGCTCGCCGGCTATGAAATATGCAATCCTCGCCCTTATTACGTACAGTCGGAATTAAATGCAAGAGACGGCCGCGCCCGCCGCCCGCGTCCGCCGCCCGTCTGTCGTCGTTTGGCAGTTAATTCTTTTGATTTCGCCGCCTTTTGAAGTTCTTGCAAAAGGTTACTATGCATGAGAAAGTCTAGTGCCATATCGAAATAAATCATTATTATAAATGGAGTTTCGCTACGTATTTCAGCTGCCATTTATTGGAAGATGTTTGTATTTATTTAAATGTGTAATATCATTGCACAACTTGATCGAGTGATACTTTGTAATAAATAGTCGTACTGAAATTTAGAAAACTTACCGTTTTTCGTCCCGAGTCCGACACACGGCCTTCGGGTTGGGAGTCCTTCCTACTATTGAGCTATCAATACATTTTTTACAAATTATTATACTGTGCAAAACCCGCTTTTAATAATGAAATCATTATGAAGTCCTTTATATCGCTGTGCGTCTATTGCAGAACGACATAAGGAACAAAGCCCAACGGACATCGAGCAACGTATGACGTCACATAATAGCGTCCCTTTGCTGAAAGCGCGTCCGATTGAGTCCCTCAATTTTCAGGATTTAAATGGGTCCATCGATTTCGACGATTTACATGGCTGATACGTATATACGTACCACATGTTAGGTTGACTATGAATATGAATGTATTGCTATATAAATCTGTAGCGTCTGTGTATACCTTCGATTTTCTTGTAAAATTTTGTGATTATTCGTTTGATGACTCACTGACCTCAATTCTACCATTTTTTAAAATATGCCTATATGTCTGTCAGTTTGACTATATGTATCTATTTTTATAATTCACGAACGGCTTGACCGATTGTGATAAGAATTATTATATTGTAAGAACATTTGATTCAGAAATTGTTAGGCTGTATAAATGGTTTCAATACACCATATGATTACCATAAAAGATATAATTGCTTTTTATTTTTCTTTAGGAGTCATATTTATTTCTTTTAATACAGTTGCGTGCGCGTGCGCGCGTGTTTATGTGTGTGTGTTTGTGTGTCTGCGTTTGTGTGTGTGTGTGTATGTGTGTGTGTGTGTGTGCTTGCGCGTGTGCATTCGCGTGCGTTGTGTATGAATTTGTAAATTTGGATCGAGGGCGTAATTTTTAGAACTATCGATCCGATTCAAAAAATTCTGTCACAACAAGAAGTTATTTCTGATTCTGGAGTGCTGTATTTAATTCTGATAAAGATATGTTTTCAGTAAATAATCATATTAACAGTGAAAAAGACTAAGAATCTTATTGTATTTATTTATTACAGATTTATTTGTAGTGCTATTATTGCTTAAATATATATATATATATATATATATATATATATATATATATATATATAAGCAATAATAGCATTATAAATAAATCTGAGACGCGATTTATCTAAGCTTAAATTTCAGCCACAGAGAAGGTTTTTAAATTAAGAGCGAGTGAAATTTTACCCGATGAAATTTGGATGATACGATTTGCAAATACAATCCATAAATTCTTTTAAATATATATAGATAGTTTAATAGACATTTATACTCCGAATTTCATCAATATAAACGTTTTAGTTTTTGTGCAAAATGCCTTTGAGATACGGACGCACGGATAGACGGACGAACGGACAGACACGGCTAAACTGTAAGGGTTCCGGTTTTATCATGTTGGCTCGGAACCCTAAAAATTAATATCAATATAAGCTGCACATTTTCTTGTTTATTAATGAATAATAAAAAGCAATCGAATATTTTTCTTAATTTAATATTTATGTAATACAAAATATAAACGATTTGATTTAGGATTCCGATTCTTTTAAATTTATTTCAATGAATTATCCTGTATTTTTCGTTCCAACAGGTTTTTGCTCGTAGCTAATACTGCAAAAGCGGGCGATTCGCCCGATTTACGTGCTTGGACCTTGTGAATTTCTTAATTAAGTTTAAAGAAATTAGAGTATTGACTCAATTCATACATGAAAATTTGTTATATGTGAAAAAATAAAGAAATGATTAGAAGAAATAGTGATCAATATAAATTCAGAATCAGAAATAAAAATAAACTATGTTTACAAGTTGATCGACTATGCAAAGTCACAAATACATTCAGAGGACTCTGCGTGCTCATGCTTAATAGGATTCCTGTGTATATAAAAGATTTAACTTTAAATAAATTTATGATCATTTTTAAACAATCACTTACTCAAAAAGAGTATTATGTCATTAATGAATATTAACAAGACAAACATCAATATAAATATGGGCATAGACGGCTCGACTTCTTACCGGGCTGTTTCGTTTATCAATGGTTTTGTAAATGTTTGGCTGTGCTTGACGAAATAAAAAAGAGCTACTCTTATGTTTATCGCTCGTTCTTTGTGAGGGATATTTGCCTTTCACACGAATGGTAAAGTGTAAATTCGCAAAGAATTATGAGATGTGCAAGTGTTATAACACTAGATTATAATATATTATAATCTATATAATAAAGATATTTTGATATCTTTATTGCTATGTTGATATATCTCTCTTTAGTTGAAGAGAGTACTCGCTTTGTTCGTGGGCTCAACTCTGCCCTCAACGGCAATTGACTACTTATCACACTTGTTGCACAAAATTGTAGGATTATGTGGTCAATATTATTGGAGTAGGTTCAGAACGTTAACATCTCGCATTCAATCGAAAGATTAAACGTTGTTTAAAAATTTTTTTATCTGTATTACCTCTCTTTCTCAATACGACATCGCACTTGAGAAGTTTGTTCTTTGACTTTCCCGATGATTATAATTACTTCTAAGTAATTATTCGAAAATGAGGTTTTTACGATAACATTATCGTACAAAAAAATACTACAGATGAACAGATGGACATTAATATTATACAATATAAATTACTCATTCCCGACTTCAGTACGAAACATTAAAAAAACATAATTTCACACCGTTTGTTTGGCCGATAAGGCGATGCACTCTTGTTTGCTTTTTCAACCCCATTTTATATCGCAGCCGCAATCGCACCCGGCGACCGCATAACACAAACAAACACGCGTGCAGGTCTGTTTGTGTTGCATGTCCGTTGATGGTGAGAAATTGTAAACACACGTCGTATTGTTTATCTAGTGTATATTAATTTATTTAACGTATCAATTATTCATAATTTCTTATTGATACTCAACTTCAAAAATAAATAATCTAACTATTATACTTGCCTAGTTTTGTTTTTATACACAAAAAGGACCTCTAATTTTACTATAAAACTAAGGAGACAGTGAAACATCACATATAAAATCAATAAAAGGCTTATTAAATATTTTCTTTGAAGCTAACCGCTTCATGGTGTAATTTTATGTTGTGTTTATTTCACCCTCCATAAATCCATTTTATTCTGTTTTTAGTGTAAGTACAATAATGTAAATGATTGAAATTCTTAGTTGATTTGAAACAAACTACTAATTAAGTAGGCATTAAAATGTAGAAAACTTGCCAAAATAATATTAATTCATTACTGCCGTCAACAGATTTTAATTCGATATTGCCGATTTTATAATAATACATTATTTATCCATATATTTGCCTATTTAAGTACATTGCCCTTCAAACCCCTCTTTTTTTCAAATCGTTTTGTTCCACCAAGCTGCTTGCGTACTAGTCTAGTCGACAAGTATAAAATCGTGTTAATTGTTGACAAAGGTTTTAAAAATATGTAAAATAGCTCATTGGATTCGGAACGACATCTAAAAAAATGTGTTTGAAGGATTTTACTACACGATAAAAATTGCAAAAGTTATTGACAACTTAAAATGAAAAAAAAGATATTTCGTTTTTTGGCAATTACTCAAAAACTATTAGTACATAAGAAATTCAAAAAAAAAAAGATTCATAAAGCGGAAAAAATTTCCTTAAAAAGTCTTGACTCTCAAAACTTTACCTCTATTATTTATAATTTTAATTTAGTGCTGAAAATAGGGCCCTGCACGGCCGACTCAGCGTGACCGCGCTACCGCGCGACAGAGCGGTTTATCACATAAAATATTTTTTTATAGGATTCAATATTAAAATTTAAAAATATTATGGTGTTACCAAAACATTTCAAAAAATAAAGATCCTTTCTAAAAAAAATTGTTTTTTGTTTACTCTACTGATAAATGGCAATTATGGCTTCTAAAGGAGAATTTTTTTTAACTAATTAATTAAATAATAAAAATATTTAAAAAAACGGTTTTAAACAATTAAAAAAATTTTTTTTTGATAACCATAATTTTTTCATGATAAGAAGACAGTAAGAAAAAAGTTTTCCAAAATATTAAACTAGTTCATTTGTTCATATATAAATTATTAACAAATGGCGAAAAAAATTATTTTTTCAATGTTGAATAATGCTTATAAAAAAGGTCCTATTTTTAGGATCTTTATCAAGAATTAACACGATTTTGAACTTGTCGACTAGACTATACATTCTATGCCCTATTGCCCATTAGTATTGTTTAGTATTAAAGAGTAGCAAAATTCATTTTCTTCCTCTATTATAAAATTTATATAACTATGTAATGACAAATTACATTAGCTATTTTTGTACTACGTTAATTTTTGGTGTACTTATATAAAAGCTGTATACGAATCACAAAGGAGAAGAGTTGGTTACCGTCACGTAAAATGTGTCGTACTTGTGAATCTGCTTTTCATTATTGCATGCGCATATTTTTGTATTATTGATAGGTTATCAGAAATGACAGTTGTCTTCATGATATGAGATGTATGTAAAATTATGCATAATCACGAAATACTGCATAAATAAAATAAAGAAAATTGATTAAATTTAGAGAATATTGGTATTTCATATAATTGCAATATGTGTAGTATGTTTGTAATATACGCATAATGTATGATGTAAACGTAATTTTATGTAAAAACGACACTAAACGGCTTGTGAACATCGCCAACTTGTATAATTTAAAACTTAGTGGATCGGGAACAATCTCTCGTCTTACAACAGGAAACAAGAAGGAGAAAAGGGGCAAAACGAATTTATAAAGCGTGTTATTTAAGAAGCAAAGTAGCTCTACAAAGAGACAATTCCTTTAAAAGCCTTTAATATCTTTTTAAGAGTTTGTTATCGCGAAAGGGGTACTAAACAAGCCGCGACGCGAACATTATTTAGAAAAAAAAGGAGAGGGAGGGAGTAAAACCTCGAGGAGTTTACTTGTTTGCGAAAAGGCGGGTCGGCGCGGCATCAGATAACGCCAGATTTGCGGCCACTCCATTAACAAATTACCCCTTTAAAGCGCCGCTTTGAAGAAACGTGTGCGAGTTTCGTTACGTGATCATCGTGTGCGGTCGCCGCCTCGTGTGCTATCTAGTCTGGAGGTTTCTCTATTTTTATTTTTTGCGTACCATCCGGTCGGCGGGCACGAATAAGCGAATTCTATTACGTAAATATCTGAACGGTTATATGCTGAATAAATTAATGGAATTTTGCATATGTTGAAGATATTGTGTTGTAATAATTAATACTTGTAAGTTTAAAAAATAATTTTCATATATTTATTCTAATTAAATAAACACATCTGTTAAAATAGAGTGTGACTGCCTTTAGTTATATGTATTTGTCATGCGTTTTCTATTAGTAAAAATATAAAAGCTTTACGAAAAGGGTGTCGGTAATAAAATAAGTTGCGTCTGTGAAAATTGTTCATAACATTTCAATACATTTTTTATGCTGAGTAGTACGTTCAGTATATTTTTATGTGATTAAAATTAAAAAATACAAAGGGATAACATATTGCAATAGCGTGTCAACTTAGCAGAGACCCGCTATATAGGTTTCCATTGTGTTAAAATTCATGACATTATAAATTAAATATTCAAATCGAAACACAGAATCATAAGAAGTATGTCTTCATTCTAATTCCTGCTGAACACTGCATAATAACATTAAATAAAAGAAACAATTAATCTTTAAAATTAATTATTGTATGTCAATGAAGTCATATCAATTTTTATGTATTTTTTTAAGGAGCAAACGAACATACGAGCCACGATAGAGTATGTAATCACCGCCCCCAAAGATGCTTATACAATCCCACAGGAGTAACTAGTGCGTTACCGGCCCTTTAGAAGGAAATACTGTGATCTTTTTATCAAAGACCATCTTGTCGTATTTGATCGGGAATGGTCTATCAAAGCGTAGTTTTTACCGTACGTGTCAGAAAATTGCACACAAAGCGTACAGTGGTGAAATTATATAATTATCAATTGATGTCGGTAGATTTAAAAAACTAAAAATTTCATAACGCTAGTAATATTTTGCATTATAATCCGTCTATTGCAACCGTCATCTCGCTGTCAAGGTCAACCCCAGCCCCGTCCTTTATTCTCGTCCCGTTTGCGCTTTTGGTCCCCATCCTGATCGTCATCTCGATCCCGATCGTTCATCATATCGATTAAATATTCCGTAGTTTCATCCTTTTGGAATAATTATTCTTATGACAAGTTGCGTTCAGGAACACTTTGTCCGTTCATGTCGGTGCAGTGATTATTGTAGTATTTCAGGAAGTATTCAAATTCAAATCCAAAATATCTTTATTTCATAGGTTGCAAAATAACACTTGAAATACGTCATAATTTTTTGCGAATCTATACTTTACCGCTCGTTCGGAGGGCAGTTTTCCCTCAAGAAGAACGAGCAAGAAGGGTAGCTCTTTTCTAATTTGATCATACATAGCCAAATCAAATACAAAACCATTAAATACTAACAGCGCAGTAAGAAGTCAAGTCGCTTATGCCTATGGATACTTGTATTCTAAATATTAAGAAATTGTGTAATACCCTTTTTCATTGAGTAATTGTTTAATAAAACTCTTAAATTTATGTAGGATTAAATCTTGTATATCTACAGGAATCTTATTGAACAGGCGCACACAGAGCCCTCTAAATGAAGTTGTGACTACTTAGTCGACTGACATGTGAAATCAGTTTATTTATAACACGCTTTTTATTTATGGTATTGAGTTTATGTCGACTACTATTTCTTTTAAACATTTCTAATTTTTTTTTACATATAATAAATTTTCAAAATGAATTGATTTGCCAGAGTTAAGATTCCAATTTCCAAACTTATTTATAAAAGATGCTCGAGGTCCGAGCTTGCAAATCGTGCAAACGGCCCGCTTCTGCAGTATATGATTTTGTATATGTGTGCATATACTTATTTATGTCCTCGTAGCTCGGAAATGTAAAATTATGTATAACATCACACTAATATTATGAAAACATAAATATGCATGTAATGAAGTATGTTCGATCCATCATCTTCAACACTTCGCCTCCCTCGACATTCCTCCAATTTTTACATATCTGGAACCTCCTTAAGACTTCATATTTAAGGTGAAAATTTGTTTAAAGAACTAAAATTTACAATAGTTGCAATCGCAAAGCAGAACACCAAGGACTGACGTCACATTGCAACTGGAGCGCACGCGCAACGCCACCGGAAGCCGGAAGCTGCGGGCGCCAGCGCGCAATCTGCCAACCACCGCTGCACCGCCAGGAAACGTTGAATCAAGAGTGCCTCCTACTTTGTTCTAGTGCCAACTCACTGCTGATGTACTTCAGCTGGGAGTTAAATCTAAGCCGCATCTATCGCAATATCATTCTCATAATTTCTACAAATATAGCTTATAACTCAAATTAGTTCATTGCAAATAATTTTCTACTAAATGCAAACTTTATAAGATAAGATTTTCGATAACAAAAAAAAAAATAATGAAAAGCGCCAGCGCCATATTGAAGAAATAATAATCGTTGTAAGAACTATTATTGTTTGACTTGATTGAATTTTTTTAGTTTTTTTTTAGTGCTCGGTGTCCTAAATTGCGGAAACAAACGAATTAAGAAATCACTTCGGTGTATTTTTAACTTTGGTGTAGGAAATTTTCTGTCTCCATTTATGTAAATTTAGATTCAATCAAAATATAGAAAGATTGCATAATTTTATAGCAAATAGATTTGAGTGAAAAAACTTAGTTTTCTTCTTATGGGACCAATAGAAATTGAAAAGAATTGAGATTATTTTGTTAGATTCCAAATTAAGGCTCACTGCAGATGGTTTTGAAAAATATGTAATATGCTGCTTCAATACATTCTTTAATTAAAGAAAAGGCTTAAAAGCTACGCATTTTTGTGCCAGTCAAAATTTTAAAGCTGCAAAACTGCAATTAAAACAAATTGCACGTCTATTGTTCTTTGATTTTACCCGTAATAACGGACAGGTGTTCAAACATGTTGTTTTTAGACCAAAAGGCACCGAGTTCGAATCTAGACTATGGGCGAATTGACGAACGGGTTTGTAATTTAAGCCAATTACTCACTTACTAAGCCGCTATTCTGATAGCTTTTACAACCTACAATAACGGTCGTTGACAGCCTTCAACTTGCACTGGGCCAGCTTAAGCATTTAAACTACAAGACTCCTAATCTAAAAAGCTGATGAGAGTCGATGCGCCAACGTACAAGTAGTATTTTAATTATCTTACGCAACAGTACTTGTAATATCATGTATCGATGTATGAAATGTATGATGTAGGGAGCAAAGCGATGCACGTAAGAAAGGCAATGTCATATGAGGTATTGAAAATATGTTTTTTACGTAACACAAACCTATAATAAGCGTAATTTGCAATATAAGCACTCTAGTTTCATTTTAAAACGGTTCCAGAGCATTTAGATATTTTTTTATTGTTGCGTCGTAATATATCAAAAAAGCATGATCTTTATTTTTTTTATTAAATTACAGAATTTTTACGTCTATGTAGCAATTATCTGTAGCTGTAGCTGTAACTGTATCTGTAACTGTAGCTGGTAATCGTACATACACTTGCAGCGAGCTGAAACCAACGTGATAGGGTACTGTTAGTCTTTAGGAGTTCCACGCTCAACCGTAGTGTTTGTCTACCTTCAAAATGTGGATTTTCTAACGAATATTTTTTTTTTAACTTTTAGCGAGTGGATATTTATGCCTAAAAAGTGTAATCAAATTTTGAACAAGTCATTAATACAAGGCTGGGCTCACATGTACTACACTCGCATATAATTAAATAGTGTTTTAGAAGATAGTTGTAATCCCTTGTAAAGTATCGGTCAAAATAATAAATTCACTTAAATATTAAAAAAATATGTAATGAAAAAGAAAGAATAATGTAATGAAGAAAATTCAATATTTGCATTCGTCTATTAACTACTTACAAAATATACATGTCTATTCATAGAATTCTTTCGGCGGGCACGATCCATTTTATATTTTAAATAAGGTTTACATTATAAATCATTATTGAGGTACATTTGAAAATAGACTAGAAGCTTATTGGCAAGTTTCTACATTATGTGTAATAATATTTATAGTGAATAAAATAACACAAATATTGATCGTGATGTAGACATTACATATGAAGCATTAGTGTTATTAGCGTTTACCATAAAATTTTGGATAATCTTTTCATTTAGTTGTAAGTCAGACATGCTGTCATGTATTTCTTGGAAAATTTTTGAAGTATTAATGCATCTTATTTCGCATAATAATTCTACTTCGCGGTTAGTTGCCATTATAATTAAATTACATAGTAAATTAAATTTTAGTAAAATGTATGTATAATTCCATCCGTGATCGAAATGATCAAAAAAATAGTGCGCCAAATTTCGTCGATCAGAAAATTTCTATAAAAGAATCATGACATGCGAAAAAAGTATAGGAGAAAGAAAGCTCTAGTATTTCAAAATCCTTTGGACGGCCATCACATTTTCTTCTTGCTTTTTCTTAGTTTTAATTTAGCAGCGTGGGCGCGGAGTTTAAAAAATATATAGCGAAGGCGGTTTGATAGGTACTGCGGTGTCAGAGAGGAAGAAGAGCTAATATAAAAAAAAATCTGTAAAACGGCTGATCCTGCAGACCATCCTTAAAACTTCTCGCTGTAATATTTATCGATGTGTATTTGAGTTTTGCGAGTTTAAAAATATAGTTGTCTCAAAGATCAATGATTTATTCTTAAGCTTTTTGAACCAAAAAATTTGATGAAACAGTTGATCTTATAAGCCATTCTTGAAGCTTTTTGCTACTTTTGAGTTCAAAGTCTTCAAAAATACACCTGAAAGTAAATTAATGAGTTTGAGCATAAGAGTTTCTCCAAGAGAGGCTTAAGAGCTTTTTCAAGATCTTCGAAGGCAAAAATAAAATTTTAATACGTTTTTAACTCTTCCAGTTCAAATATCTAAATTAAATTGAATAAAACGCATTTTTTTTTATTCAAATACTAAGATAGGCATTTGACGCAGTTTTTTAAGGAATGAAAGTTGACCGATATCAAACATTAATCCAGAAAGAACTTAAGAACTTATTTTGAGAAAATACGTTTTGATAATTGTTTATTTAACGATATATCTCAAACGAAACAACCGATTTTGATTCAGAGTCTGACGGTCAACGTTCCTTTCTAAGCAAAATAATCGGTTTTAATTTTAAAATTTATCAGCATAGAGCAAAGTAACTTTAAAAATATTATGTAAAAATACTTTTTGACAAATTATATTCCAACAAAAATCTCTTGAAATAATTAATCAATTTTGATGCGTCTAGCAACGATCAACGTTGTTTTTTAAGCAGAAAAAAATGGATAGTTTTTTAAATTTATCTCTAGAGTAATTTGCAGAATAATGTAAAAAAATACGCTTTTTAAAGAATTTTTCTTCAACGATATTTTTTGAATAAATTAGCAAATTTTTATGCAGTTTGCGGCAGTCGATGCAAATGTTGAGGTAAAAGAGCTGATTAGATTTGGATATCGGTTGGCAGAGTAGTCTAAAAGTTATTTAAAGATAAAAATTTTTGTGTAAACTTTATTTTTGTGTTTCCTTAAAATCTACAAGACGAAACAAGATTGGACTTTCTCGTCTAACAAGAACGAGGACGGCATGAATATCGTCATCGCAACACATAAAATTCGAGCTAAAAACTGAACAATCGTATATAATTACGTCTGTACGGAACCCTTAGAGTAAGAATCTTCTTTGCAAATGCAAAGAAGACTGGACAAATGTCCAGTATTTTTTTTTAGTAGGTAACACTTGTACAACACTACTACTACATGACGCACTACACTATTTATATTTCGTTAAATAGTATACAGAAAATACTACTACCGCTATCTCATATTTTAAGAAAAAATACCTTTTGTATTTGTATTATCGACCGATCATATTTAGGCGTTCCATTCTTTTAAGTATTTTCAATATTGTTTTTATATGTTGCATTTCCTAGTTTATTTTCACTGCTGTTTATATTGTAAAACTCTTAAAATTCATATTAATAGCTGCATGTAACTTACGTGCTTTTGAAAAAATAAAACGTTATGGCACATTTTCTATCACTTCACTGCAGCGACTTGAATATTAAGCCCTTTAAATTTAATAATCTTCCTCAAGTTCTGCTAATAATGAACGCCGTTAGCAATGTAATGACGCCTTGACCTCGGACAGGTTAAATACCTAACATCTTTTGGGGGGCACGAAAAAATGGTTTTGATGGACATGATGAAATCAATGAAAAAGTAACTAGTCAGTTTGTCCGTATTTAGGCTTCTACCTTTACCCAGTCGACCACCACCACCCGTAATCTCTAATCGGTACACAATTTAACTGGAAAATCTTAACAATTTGTTTATTTTGTTTCATTCTGTTAATGCTATTCCGTTATTACTTTAATCATATGTGAGAATTTTTGTTTTTATTTGCAATCGTTTATAAAAAGATAAATGTAATAAAATTATATCCTGAATTCTACTTCAAAACGCCGTCGTGCGTCCGCAGCGTGCACAAACGGGCGGCAGTAAACCGAATGGTGGGTATTCATTAGGATCCTCGTTG
This sequence comes from Eumeta japonica, assembly GCA_005406025.1. Classification (NCBI taxonomy): domain Eukaryota; kingdom Metazoa; phylum Arthropoda; class Insecta; order Lepidoptera; family Psychidae; genus Eumeta; species Eumeta japonica. Next base: position 139,600 of record BGZK01001426.1, read on the forward strand.
CCTTATATCATTAAATTATCATACATTCTTGTACAAAAAAATATATTTTTTTGTGGGACATATATTCGTGAGCACATTTTTTATAGAATGCTTTCACAAAGGATTATAAACATAAATCATCATAAGGGTCATAAAATAAGTATCTCATCTTCACACAAAAAATTAAGTTTTAAATAGGCCAAAAGTCAAAACTGGTTCTTGTACGTTTTGACGACAAGAAAAAAAAAATATTAAAGTAATCCAAACCGAAAAAAAAAAATACAAAATGAAATGGACTTTAATCACCTTTAAAGCGTCAGATTGACAACATTTGAATCAAAAATAGATATTCTGTAATGAAATATAGAATACATTCTTCCGTTTGTCTATTGACATGGCAATGTCGTACCTAATATATTTATATAAACGTGCGCCTCGCTTAAAACTAAAATGCTGAATTCGCATATGATATTCATTAACGTTTTTTGATAAATTCATTTCATCTGAGAATTCACTCAGATATTGCACAGTTGGAAATTACGTAATGAACCATTTACCTGCATTATACAAAGTTTGACATCTCGAAAATATTGTCATGCGTGCCACGACCATTTGTTTGCTTCGACGTTAAACGCTTTTTGTCAGTAAATGGCTTTTTCAGGCCGGAAAATGACTTTTAAAGCTCCCAGTCTAGAGAAAGACATCCAATAGCTAAAGCAGCCGTTTTCCATGTTCTAAATTTAGATACTGATAAAATTTTGTTCAACTTTAAATGGTAGATATTTGTACAAATGTGTTCTGCATCATCAATAATTGTCACATAAAGTTTGAAAGAAAAAATAGAATCCTTCTTCAAAAATGTATTTAAGTAATTATTAAAAAGAGTTCAAAAAACAGTTCATTAATTGTTTTTGGAGTCCGTTTAAACAATTATTGAAATAGGTTTTTGAAGGCGGTTCTTATTTTTTTTTTCTCCATTTATTTTGTTTTAATTTTTTAGTAACGTGAACAATTACTTATTTTTTTTTGGGACCCTGTTTAAGGAATTATTTAAACAAGTTTCTAAAGGCGGTTTTCATTTTATTTATTTAGTCTTTTTTAAAATTGTTTAATTATCGAGTAATTATAACTGTATAATTCATTTAGCTACTTTGCATGTGGATTAAGCCATATTTGTTATGATTGGCCAGGCATCTCCTTTACTTTTGTACGGATTAAGTGTAGAAGCGCTACCGATTCCGAATTTATGGTCCGCTGGTGATAATCCCAGAGTTTTTACATTCTTAGTTGAACGGCAACTACGAAATTATCCTTATAAAAATTCTACAATATACTTTTACAATTGATGCAGATCATATTTTCGTTCGCTTCTACATTAAATTCATTTTCCCTATTTCTACTGTACTGCGTTAGAGATCCGATGTGTTCCTGTCAAGATGTCATATTGGATTTGTATGAATGAATTAAAATATGTGCGTAGAATAATAAGGAATCAATTATAATTTTACTTTAAATCAATTTTAATTACTAAGTTTTACTAATACCCATTGGAAAGTAGTTTCTGGCGACAAATCGCAGTACTATCCGTTTATTACTAGCCATTGAGTAGTTCTGTGGCTTCCATCATTAACTCAGCACCATGATATAATAACTGCCAGACGAAGGAACTTGAATAAATAAAAAATAGAGCTTAAATACGCTATACGTACCTATGACATTTGAAGGTATCCCTTAATTCTCCTGAGATCCCATCATCATATCCTAACTTGGTGATTATGGTGCCACATTCGAATCCCTTCGAACAAAAAAAAATCGAAATTGGACCAAAACTGACGAAATTATCGTTAAATATACATAAAAAAATCACCGACCTCTCACTGACTACAAACAAAAGTGTGATAGAATCAAATTATGAACTCTCGAAATCCGTCGCAAGCAATTTTTGTATCTCCACAAATCGATACATTCCATAGTCGACTCGCTCTCACTCCTCTCTATTGGCCATGCATAGATTTTGCCATCGCAGAATATTCACCCTACACACAGTAATAACACCGCTTATTATAACCCAATTTCAATAATGTGTCGCCTTTACAATGATCTGGCATCTAAGCACGATGATATGAACATTTTTGAGGCTAAACTGCATAACTGAGACTAAAATGCAAAACTGCATTCAAACGATCCATGCATTTGGTTCTTGGTTCACGCTAAACCTAAAAGCATTTTGTTTTTGTTCGTATCGCTGCTCATTATAATTGCTACGAAAATTGTCAGCTATGGTCATAATTTTTACATAAGTAGTACATCATATTGTTATAACATGTATCGATCATTATTTTTGCTTTATATTTTGCGTATGTTACAATTATTTAGTTCTTCCTTATTCTCTGTCTGCATAGCACGCTGTGTGCACGTAGTTAGGGTTACAATCCTGTCAGTAATACAAAATTCTTATGCCGACTAACAATGCAATCACTGTTATCTGTTTTATATACCTTATGAAATAAATAAAAAAAAATACATTCAGACGAACATAGAACCTGTTTTTTTTTTGAAATCTATTTAAAACGGAATGGATAATGGGCTTTTGTGTAAATTTTGACTGTGTTTAAGTTTTGACATTGACGTTTAATTATATCGTACTTTTACTCAGTAGCAAAAGTCTTATAACGGTGCACTCTAATAGTCTAAAGAATGTAAAGGTATTTGTAATAGAACTATTTTCTTAGTTTGTAAATTTGCTTTAATTCTTGCGTTGGACTCACTTTTAAGCGTGTAAACCTCCTATGTCATATTTACTTAACTGAAAATGATTTTGACAAAAAAGACTTTTATCGAATGTAAGTTCTATATACGTCTCTTATACTTATAAAATACTGCATATAAATACTTGTCTATAAAATGAAACTCGCAGATTTGTTTACTTCTTTAAACATGACTTACGCAGTATTTCATGCGATCGAATGATAATAGGCAAATTCACCTCTTGGGCTCTCCGGCAAAACATATTTTTAGACATCTGCGAACGCTGTATTATTAAATATTTCTAATTTTGGATATGTTTTTTTTCTAACAGTTTTCTTTGCCCACTCATACTAACATAACTAACATTTGGACTCGTCTACGATATTGTTAGGACCGAATAAAATCAGAAATTTTTCCACTCAATAAATACATCCACTCGTTTTCAAATGGTTATTAAATTATACTACAGGGAATATATCTGTATTTATTATTTCTCACTTACGCTACATTCTCTCCTTGCCAGTACAATAGAGGAGGGGAGGTCTTATAGGACATACGCCAGAACTTCGCTCGAAAACTTTACCTTCGCAAAGAGTAAAGCCTTGTACGTCTAGGTACATGCCATCTGTTCGCGCTAACGCGTTTCACTAATTTTCATTAGATGGAATCCGTCTTCAAGTTTTAGCATTTAACTGTCAAACGTAAACATTTTGGGGTTATTGTTGTTATACGATCACTTCAGTAAATATGTTACTACAAATGTGAAATACATATATTGATTATGTTTAGTATCGTTTTAATTCATCGTATCCGAACTAAAAAAAATATGGAGAATTAAAAATTTCGAATACGCACATATTTTATGTGCCTATAAAAATTATGCCATGTGCCGTAACAGTTTGATTTAGAAATTTCGTCTCTTTAGATAAAATGAAAACAATCATAATTTGGAAAATGTTAGAAAAACTAATAAGTATGAATTAGCACAATTTCTACAAGAAAAATTTTGAATATTGAGCTTCAAATATATAAGTGACGTTTAATTGCGGAATTTTGATGGTCTTCACTTAAAAATCATAGTAATACGATTAATGATACAGACTCGTATTCCCGTACCGAGTGTTCCGAGACAATATATCCGTTTTCTACCCTAATGAGCAATGAGCTAATCACCTTCGCCTCATTCTGATCTCGCCTAATAAGTCACAACTAAGGAGGCGAGAATTATAATTCGATTTCGGATTCCAGACATTTCCAGTCGATCCGCCGTTCGAGACAATAGAGAAGTCGTTTAGTAGTTCTATAGCTTGCCTTATGTAGCTAAGGAAGGCCGAGTTCTACCCCATGGCGGTCCAGATGACGGCCCTTTCTAACGTCTCAATTAATAACTTTGGAAATTAACGGAAATTAGGTAGTTATTCTATCTCCATTTCATTAACTTGGTTGTCCTTTAAATGCCGTTTATTTGGGTCAAGGATATTAGTTCTTGTTACCTCGACGCGAAAGCGATGCGTATATTACTTCTTCTGGGTAATTAATGAATGACAGACATTTTTTTTTGTTTCACTTTGGTTCGTCTTAAGAAAATTCAGGTCAGTCCTTAAGATGCTGCATTGGTTTGGGAGTAAATCCTCTTCCTTCAAGAAACGTTTTTTTAAAGGTAAATTTAATGTTTTCTGTGGAATTTCAGACGTAAGTAAATTTTAAATCTGTACAGAATCTGTGTAAGGCGAAATACGTAATGTATTCAAATGGAGATTTGTTGATGTCTTTGTTCCCATGAAATGTCTGCTTGTTTCTCATCACAGTTCTAAAATTTAGCTTCATTTTTATTCCTGTAAAACAGATGAAATTAATTAGCAAATTATCTGTTATCCTAAAAATACTTTATTACCAAGGAAAAAAAACTATTTTCCATCTCATGATTGAAAATTGAGATATGACTTTCTAATTTTTATTCAGAAAATGTACACGATTTTAAAGACAAATAACAGATATCAAATAAGCAAATGAACATAATCTCTCTTCATAAATATAAACCAAGTCATCTTTCACTTACATTAAAGATATGTTGTCAGAATTAATGAACCGGTTTCCAATAGTTAAAATTATTTGAACATCGAACCCTGCGACCTTATTATCTAAAACTAATTGATTTCTAGTTTAGCATGATTTTAAAATTATTTTAGTTATACTCAACTTGGTATTTCGAAATGAAAATTGTCTTTCTATTGACGATGTTACCTCTACAGTGAAATCACTAAATGTGACAATGAAATTTAATCGCATACGTGAATTCTAAAACCGTTAGAAAGCGTAATTTTGCAGTTATTATAAAATGGTTATCTCCAAGCAAAAACTGGTCTATAGCGATTCTCAAGCGATTTTGCGTCGTTCGTATTTCTTATAAAGCAAAGAGAGTTTTTCTAATGTAAATTATTAGATTAAATGAAATATTTGCACATTTATCAAGGGCCAATGACATTACAATAATATGGTATAATTGGACTGATCTAATGATGGAGCTAGAAGGTAAGACGATTGAAGTACATTGCAATTAAAATAAGTCAGCGCACGATTAAAATATGTTGTTCTTTTAGGAACTTCTAATGACGACTTTTCACCTCCTGGCGACATTCCAACTCCATCATCAGCCAAATAATGTTAGGATATGCAGCTCCGTTATGAAGTTCCAGCACCATCTAAACATCCGGCTCTATCATCAGACCCTGAAAGCCAACAATGGTCAAAGTGCATTGAAGAAAATTCCATCAAGCCTAAACACAGCTACGCTATTTTGTTCTCTTATAGAGTGCTACTAGTGTTTACCTTCCGGCTCCATCATCAGACTTTGAAAATCGCTCGTGGTGAGAATACATCTCAAGACAACTCTAACAAGCTGAAACACGATTAGGCTATGTTATTCAGAAGTTAATGTGCCTATCTTCTGGCTCCATCATTAGATCAGTCCAGTTGTACCATATTGTTATTTTGTCATCAGTCCTCGATGAATGAGTCTTAAAAGTAAAAGAAAATGAGCTTTAAAGTCATCCAAAATCGCGTATAACATTTTTTTTTATATCAAAAAGTTCGAGTCTTTACTTAATAAGTTCGTGAGACTAAAAATCAGGAAAGAAATCGAGAACAGAAATTATTTTGGACTTCGAAAGTGGAGCACTGGAACAGTATAAACATAATTTACACAGATAATGCGAAAATGGACAAATAAAAGCGTTTTAAATAAAAAAAAGAAACAACAATTAAAATTTCTTTGTAGATGTAAGTACCAGGGTTTTTTGAGATTATTTATATCTTAATAAATATAATAATATAAACTCACACCTATTTCCGCAGAGACTATAGATTTCCACATGATACGATCTTTGCATAACTATCTTGCTTCATTACATTCACAAATGGCCCTTTTTTAATATGCCATCACTATGGTCTGCATCGGATTGTTTAGGGCGACCCTTGCAGACCTTTTCATCACATACATATACTCTATATATTTTTTTTATCGGTCTACTTTTATTTATCCTTTCCAAAGGCCAAACTACCTCAACATACCTCTTTCTATCCTAGTCACCACATCTTTCTTCAAACTACACCTCTCTCTAACATCACTATTTCTACATCTATCTTTCAGAGACACTCCACACATACTACGTAGCGATAGTATCTCTACTGCATTGATCCTATTTTCATTTTTCTTAATAGCCAATTGCACTGATTGTGAGACGCTTTTACTATTCATAATAGCGAGAAATGCCCCATTCACTTCATTTCCCGCATTCACTCTCCTTTCGATATCTTTATCACTTTTATCATCATTTGTAAATAAATTACCCAAGTGTACAGACTCTTTCACTTGTTCGACTTTCCCACCTTCTATAAGCATATCGCATTCAGTCGAATGCGATATAATTGCATAAATATTAAACTGCATTATGAATGAACATTTATTATAACCTTTCATGTTACTCATTCTTAGCTGTAGCTAAAAATAAAATTTATTGTTTATTTCAAATATTATCGTCTTAAGTAAGTATTTAATGAATAGAAATGATAAGATGAAACATTATAATTCTATCGAATCTGAGTACTGCCGTTACCAGAGAATTTCTCCGAGAGTTTGTTTCAGATAGTTCGACTGTATATGAAGGAAGCAAAATCCATGCCAAAAACTGAAGAGCTATAGGTTTGGTTGTGGCAACGACATTGGCCATCCATGACGCCTAGTCACCGGGAAGAGGTATAACGCGGACTAGAGAAATTAATGTAATGAAAGGGATGGATGTCAGAATCGATGACGTCTGAAAAACAACATACATATGCAATTTGGTATATGTTAATAGTTAACAAGGGTTTATTATTTTTGAATTCGAAGTTATAGGTGATACAAGTAATTAACAGATGATATAGTAATATTTTCTAGTTCTGATAAACAATGAAAGCGCTTGTATGAATTATTTGAAATCTTAAGGACAACCTAAAACTGAATATGAGCTCAAGATAACACGATAAATAAAAAATAAAATTTTCAATATAATGGCACATATTGTGAATCTTTATATACATACCCGAAATAATGTTTTAGATGTCAAATGTCACGATCAACAGACTCTGTATCGAAGGCCGCGAAATTAATTAACGACGTCACTGCAGTGCATCTGCGGGGGGTTTCGATATTCGTGGGTGGGCGACTAACGCACCGGAGTCAAAAGAGGGCCTGTCGGCGGAATCATCTGCGGACGCCGCTATCGTGTCTGTACAAAAAACACAGACAGAACAAGCACTAGGCTTAATATGGGAACCGGAACATGACAATCTACATTTCGATGTTAAATTTAAGAAACTTCCACGTGATCACTGTGTAGTTTCTAATCTATGTTTTACAAATATATAATATTAAAAATCTTGGGAACGTGGACAAAGTTAATGAGATGTTACATTTTAAAAAATGCAACGTTTCGTTGATTTATTTTCAATTTCTTCAGGCATACTGTGACAGATATACAATAATCATCAAGTTGCATAATACATGATATCATAGAAGGGAAAAACAGGCCTACGAAAAGGCAGTTTTTAAGCTTAATCATGTCAATTTTCGATCCGCTCGGACTTCTCTGTTCCGTGAAAGTGAATGGGAAAATTTTGAAGCAACAAGTTTGGAGAATGGATATAGGATGTGACTACGTACTGTTTGAACCTGACTATGTGAAATAATTACAATAATACACCGATTTTAAACAATGGCTAATTGTTTTGCTCTTTAACAGAACAAAATAGAAACATAGTAATAGAAACATAGGCCATAGGCCAAAGCCTATGGCCTATATTTCTATTACAGAACGAAAACGGGTGGCCGGTCGACATTGACGTAACACTCAATGAACACGTTACCAACAACGAATTGAGAATAGAGTCCCCTAATGTAGTAAGCACCACTCATACCGATGACGTTGTAGAGGTGACTAGGTTCTTCTCTTGGACCCGCCTAGGTACTGTACTTCATTCGAAAGCTAAGAAAGCAACGGAGACCATTCGACGCCGACGACGTGATCGAGGCTGCAACTCGCCTGCTCAAGAAGTCTCAGATAAAAGCGCTCTAAAATGAAATACGGGCTACGACCATAGGCGTAGCTACATCCCAAGGAAGCAGATTGAAAGCGTTGGAAATCATGCTGGCTGACGGCTGGTAACCAGTAAGTGGCGCTTACTCCGCTCGTCAGCCCAGAGCTTCGACACAAAATCTCCAAGCATCCTAAACGGCCGAGATTACACAGTTCGCTTGCTCATCGAACATTACCACCAACAAGCGTGCGATACACGAGAGATTTTGGATAACGAAACTCAGGCCGACAGTGAGAAGTATAGCCAGCGCCTGCCGCCTGTGTCGACTACGACGCGCGCGACCGGTCACGCCAAAGATGGCCGATCTCCCGGAAAGGCGTCTCGCTTTCCGTCAGAGATCGTTTACACATATGAGAGTGGATTAATTTAGATCGATGGAGGTAACTGTCGAACAACGACGGGAGAAAAGGCGGGCGGCGCTGTTTACATGTCTGACGACGCGTGCTATCCATATTGAAATGGCGTCCTCGCACTCTACCGATTCAATGATAATAGCATTATGAAGATTCATAGCAATGCGAGGCCAACCCGATACGTTGTACAGTGATCACGGCACCAACTTCGTGGGCGCGGCAGCAAAACTCGTTTGATCCCGCTTAGAAATAAACGAACGAATGTCCGACGAAACAACGACTGGGCGATATGATGACTACGTATTGCACGCCCCGCACATGGGCGGAAACTAGGAACGCCTAGTACGATCAATAAAGACAACTTTGAACACGTTACACATCAGGGCGCCCAAAGATGAAGTGCTGCATACACTGATACTGGAGACCGAGTTCATAGTAAACTCCCGACCTCTCACTCTTATATACGTCTTTCCGAGCGATCCCAAAGCACTGACACCGAACCATTTTTAGATGAGGTACGCTGCTGGCTGGTGGCAGCCAGGACGTTTCGACACTTCAGATGAATGTTTCCGAAAACAGTGGCGAACAGTCAGGCGCTCCCAGAAATGGTCTGGCAGAGATGGCTGCGAGAATATCTCCCCACGCTGCAAAGATGGCATAAATGGACAGAAGGAGTCCCACGGCTCAAAGCGGGAGACACGGTTATTGTCACCGACCCTGTTTTGCCACGCAACACATGACCAAGGGGCGTTGTCGAAAAAGTCTACCCGAGCGCCGTACGAGTGGTGAAAAAAAAAGAGTGATGGACATTCGCATTGCACACGGACGACTGAGGCGGCCGACAGTGAACCTGGCGGTCCTGCGTATCGAAGTAGAGTCGTCGCACGCTGCGATCGGGGGTGGAATGTTGACGTCAAGAAAAAAACCGCCCCGCGTGGTCGCCACCCCGTCCGCCGACACGTAGATATAAGAGGATAATTGTATAATGTAAATATAAGTTAGCGACTGTAAGCTAAATATATGTAAAGTAAAAGGTCGTTCTAATTAATAGCAAAGTTGCGTACGAATAATGAAAAGACCGAGAAGGTACCCACAGTCGCATAAGTTATTTTAAGACTTCAAACTGAAGAATAGAAGTTAATCCAGATAAATCAGCATTAATTTATTTTGATTGTAGTGTAAGGAATTTGCGTTTTACAGTACCATTAGATACCCCCCACTTACGTATTCTAAGTCAAATAATTCTTTGGCAATATCATCATAAATATCTAGGGATCACGATCGATAAACATCTTCACTATAAAGATCATATCGCTCATATTAGGAAATTAGCAGTATTTTACCAATCTCGTTTAAATGGAATGATAGGTAGGAAAAATAAAATGTCATAAAAAATTACGTAATTACGTAATAATCGTACGATATATACCATGTGCATCAGACCTGTCATGACATATGCGAGTCCAATGTTTGCTCATGCAAAGCCTGATGCACTACACGAATGTGCAGAAAAAATTGTGTAGGAGAGCAGTTGAAGCACCATGGTACGTCAAAAACTCTATACTTCACCGGGATCTAGAGCTCCCAACCATCTCCAAATTTATGCAAAGATGCATCAAAACATTTCTTCGACATAGCGAATAGCGATCAAAATCCGTTATTAGTTTCAGCTGTATCATACGAGCCACCTCCTCCGCATCATTTCTGTAGAAGACCAATGAATATCCTATCAGATCCGCCCGACGATCTTACCGTCAAGGTCGAAAACGAAAAACTAAAAACACTACTCAACAAAAACAGCTACGTAGATATTATTATTATCTATAAAAAAATGTTACTAACTAAAACATATTAGTTGATGTTTGTTGAAAAGAATAGCAATAATTATGAAAAAACCCGTTACCCAGCATAAATAATTATGCAGTTTTAGTTAATGTATATTTTTACGCAAGATATTTCTATAACTCTGGCGAATCACTTTGACCCCTCAAGCGCGCAATGCCATTATAGTGGCATTTGCGACTGAGGCGCCACCCACTAGAACGGCATAACTCGCTCTTTTTTGGTACGATACAAAAGAAAAATACTTTTAAATTTCTGGGTTATACTACAATATTATACGAAATTGAATCTTATAGTTTAAAAATAAGGGCATGAAAATATTTTGATTGTCACTCTATGTACAAAAAAAATCTACAACGACATATTTTAAATCCATGTGATGCCATACGCTACGTCATCTCACTTTGCGGTGAATTGTTGTGTGCTGATTTTGCTACGAAATTATGGATAAGCTAAGAAAACCGTAAGTATTTCTTTGATAAATATACTAAAATACGTAGAAACGTTTGGAGAATCATATTAAGCATAGATTACAATATTTTGAAAAGACTTATGTCTAAAATAACCTGAAACTTTCATCCTTTATTCTTTTGTTGTATAACATGGTCGCCATTGTTCAATTTTAGTTATTGATTTTACATATTTCAATATATTATTTTATTTCAATGATTTCTAATGACAAGTAGACTATTAGCTTTGCTCTGGTGCAAAATTTGAGAGAATTTACATATATAAAATAAAAACCGTTACATTTGCTAACGGCAATCGTCTGTTGTAAGCGGTGAGGGAGACATGTTTTCCAAATTTCAACCGTGTACAGTCAAGCAAAAAGTGAAAAATATAAAATTTACGATTTTGTTCGAATTATTGAATTACTTTAATTATTAAATTTCAGGATTAATTGAATAATACAACTATGCAAATAGGATAAAAAAGGAAAATGTTTATATTTCATTTCTGTCAAATTCATTTACACAAAACTTATTTATTTTATTTTGTATATAAATATTTACCATGTTTTATAAACTTGGAAAATATGAAATTTTGTAGGTAAAGTATTTACGAGGAATTTTTCTAAACTATCATATCGCTAATTTGTTTTATTTTGAATAAAATATTTACAAAGTTTTATTAATTTTGAAAATATGAGAATTTTATGTTAGGAAAGTATTTATGAAGAATTTTTTAAAACGTTATTGCTAATTTATTTTTATTTTGAATATAAGTATTTACCATGTTTTATGAATTTTAAAATATGAGATTTTTCGACGGATGTGGAAGAATGCACGTCGGGCACCAAGAAATTGCTGATGGAGCTGGGTATAAATAAACTTGGGAAGCCAGAGAAATTCTTTACGTCGTTGAAATAGAAGCTACCGAGCATGACATTATGTCACAGGTATCAAACCTCGTTGCGCCATTTCCGGCTTCTACGATTCAACCAGCGAGTACTCATCAAGTGATAACTTTTCCTGATGTCCACGTTTCTGCTGATGAAGACATGCCGAGTTCTTCTAGGACTTTCCGTGTCTCATCACCAACAGAAGCGCTTTGGATCCTGAAAGTGGAAGTAGTTATGATGATTCAGAATTTTCGGATGACGATGATGCCGAATATCTTGTCACTTCCGCCAAAAGAAGATTCAGCAGAATTTATCAAATGATGAGGAGCTACCACCTCAAGTAGCGGCGTCGGCAAGGTTTATGGAAGCCGAAATGGATGTAGACCACGAGAAATTGTTGAGTGGTGACGTTAATTTCAAATGGCAACGAGACTTCACCGCATTCACTGCGGTTAGAGAAGAGTTTTTTGTCCACCCAGTTGGTGCGGTGAAGGATTATGATTCTCCTTATGATGCCTTCATCGATATATTTGACGTTGACATCATGAAGGAAATTGTCATTGAAACTAACCGTTACGCTCAACAAGTAATTGATAAGGCAAAAGCTGTAGTATACATACAACGTCATCGCGCATGTACAAGTGGAAAGATACCACTGTAGATGAGCTTTACCGTTTGTTCGCAGTTTTATTTATATGGGCATATGTCAATTTAACTTTAGAAGAGTATTGGAAGAAAGGCACTGACGTTGAATTGGTCTATTTCGTAATCCCATGTCCTATGACAGATAGGACTTCTAACCAAATGCCTACACTTTTCAGATAATGATAAACAACCGCTGCCGAACGCGAAAAGCAAGCAACCGCTTGCGCCAGTAACCAACCAGTTACTGACTGTGCAGCTGCCTGCCGATAATCGAAAGGAAAGTGTAGGTTCCTTTTCCCAAATTGTATAAATTGCAACCTATTATTTCCATTTGAACGAAAATCAGGAATTATATGTATTAAATAGATCGATTAGCGTAGATGATCGTTTATTCCTGTTCAAAGGTCGTCTTCCTTTGCACAATATATAAAAGCAAAAGCCGCTCGCTGGGGAATCAAATCATTTGAATTGTGTGAATCCCGGACAGGGTACTATAAATTTATAATTTATACAGGTGAGGAAAAAAAAATAACAACGAAGAAAAGTGTCGACGATTGTGATGAAAGAGCTGAGGCCGAGGTAGGGTGTAGGGGACAAATGCATAGACGCAAAAGTAAAAACTAATGTCTAACCCTCCTGCTACTTCTGGCACTGCCCCTAATACCACATTATGGCAAAGGCCTGACCAAAACTACACAAATAGTTTTAAATTTACTAGAAGGTCTTGAACATAAAGGACATTGTGTCACGATGGACAATTTTATAATAGTCCAGCGTTGGCACGATACCTCAAATGTCGAGGCTTTGACTGTCTGGGCACAGTACGCCCCACCTCGTAAAAATATACCAGAAGATGTAAAAGAGATGAAGAAAAACTGTGAAAAGGGCACGATCATTGCTCGCCACCCGGCGATAATGGTGTTGGCGAAGGATGCAAAATCGTATCGATGATTAGCACCTTCCACGACAACAGCACTTACACGGGAACAAGGCTGGCGAGGAATGTGAGAAGCCCATATGTGTGAAAGACTACAATACGACTATGGGGGCATTGATCTAAAAGATCAAACGCTCCATGTACCCAATGGAAAGAAAGAGGGGTTTAAAATGGTATATAAAGATGTTCAAAAGGTTATTGAACACATGTGTGCATAACGCTTATATTTTGTACAAGGATAGTCATAACAAAGATATGACGAAAAGAACATAATGACGCACAGAGAGTTTCGATATCAGATTGCAGTATCGTTGAAGATGCGGTACATGCCTCCCGCACCGGTTCGCAGTCTGATATCGCGATCAGAATTACGACTGGACAGGACTAAAACCATATGCCTATTCGTGGAGATATTTTGTGTTGCCAGATGTGTTTACTAAAATATGCCATAAGAAGTCGGACGGTAATCCAGTGTTCTGTATGCAAAGTCGGATTATGCGTCTTGAAAACGATTGTTTCCTTGAGTATCATTCAGTAGAAACTCTACCACATAAATAAAACGAGACAAGCCTAAACGATGGGCTGGGTCGACAAAATCGACGAAATGAACTTACTGAACCGACCCCATCGACTTCTAAGGAATGATACTCTTCGAAACTACAGTAAACAATTTTGGATAAACTGCACCAGATTATGATAGAATGAATGAAAGAATTTTGATAGCGGGTGTTAGTATCATGTCTCGAGAGACTTTGTAAGGGAATACGAGTGTCGATTATTATGTCAGACTAATTTAAAGGTGTTTGCGTAGCTTCACATAATTCATTTATTTGAAAACCTTTCGAAGCTTGCGTTTGTGCAAGGTAAACTTTTGAACACATCCATATCCTTTATTTATTTCTATGTATGTTTATTTATATATGATATATTTGCTATATTTCCTTCCTGACAATAGTCATCTAAAAGTGTGACGACATCCACAGAAAATAATTTTGCAAAGAAAATCCATAAAATCCATGACGACTAAGAATTTTTCAAAATATTTTTGAAATAAGTACCAAAACATCTTCAATGAAATTTATAACAAATAGACAATTTCGGTATCAGATTGTCAAACGAAGGCCAAAGACCATTTTTTAATTTTCTTGTCATATGGAATATACTTCAGTACTAGCGACGATATATATCAACATTGGATATTTTAGGCTAATATGTGCTGTTTGAATATGCCTATATGAATATTATTGCTTTTACCTGAAATTTTGCCAACCTGTTTGGTGGATATGTTTTTATTTTTCATTTCCTTTGAAATTAAAACTATTGTTTGCAAAATCTAAACATGTAAATATAAGTTATATGTACAACTGTACCTGTATCGTGGTTAGGTTGACACTTTGTAAAATTCTTACATATTTATAACTTTTATCAGTCATGTTCGGCTTAGTGGATTATTTCAGATTTTAATGTTCTTTTGAGTTTTAGACTGTTCGATTTGAATTATTTCAGATTTTGAGGCTTTTCTCTGGCTTCTACATATTTATGAATTTTTTACGCTTTTTTATCTTCATTATAATTTAAAATAGTATTCTGAAACATATTTCATTTCTCGTAATAGCTTTATATTGAATGTGATTGTGAATAATAATTGAATTCAAAAACATCTATAATCGAATTTCTTGCTCTTTTTTCCTTCTTCAAACTGCCTACAAAGAAGAGGTAATTTTAAATATTTTATTTTAACAATATTGCGACATATTTGAATTTTGCAGTATGATTGTAATATTTTGCCCATAAAAATATGTATAGAAT